>VYXF01001708.1:131749-165658 GCA_013397295.1 Polioptila caerulea
TTCTGTCTGCAGCAAAGCTGGCTCCAAGTGGCTGAGCAAATGAAGTTCATTGTGAGCCATGCTGAGGTGGCTGTGGCCACATGGCACTGCCTTGGCTGCTCTGATCCCAGCCATGTGGCTGCTCCTGGTCTGGAGCAGCGGTGGCCACACGGCCACTCCTGGCCTCGGGGCCATTCTCGGTGCTGGTCTCTGCCCATGGTTGTTCCTGGTGCCGATACAGCCTCTGGCTGGCATGGTTCGGTGACAGCTAGAAAAGAGAGCAGCAGGCTCTGCCAGGAAGGAGGCATGGCCGCCCTCTAGGACAGGGCTTGGCGGGCTCCCCAGGCCTCTCCAGGGAGCGGAAAATCTCAGCCAGGTCAGGGGGACTGGACCAGCCCAGGCCCGGCCACGCGGGCCGAGCGGGGCCAGCCTGGCCCCAGCCCGCCACCTCTTCCAAGGCAGAAGCCAAGAGATACACTCTGGGGTTTTTTCTTCTTAAAAATATACATTCACAGAAGGTGTAGCCACCCCCCATTGGCTCAATTATGTGTCAGTATTAAAGACTGGCTACTGACTGGTTCTACAGGGCTCTAAATAGGGAATTGCTCCACATTAAAAATTGAATTAATGCCAAATTAGGACATCAGGTTTTTAAAAACCCACTTTTACATAATGGCTTCATGGCACTTTTAGCTGATGTACTGAAATGTTCTTTCACTTATTTTTTATTAAAATTTGAAAGGGTCCTTGCACGTAATTGTCAAACTGTCAAAAATATTCTAGGGTGATGGAAGAATTATGTTGATGAATTGAATGTAATTGCCAGACTGTCACTAGTATGGGACCCTATGCATACTACTTTACAGAACTATATATAAAACCAAAGTGTTTGATAGACCTGTGAATAGGAAGGGCTGTTAATAAGCTGTTACCTATTTCTCTATTTCTTCTCATGGTAATAAGTTATTGAGTGATTATTAACTGTGTGTGTGTCTTACAGCCATCAGAAGCGTGTCTTCGAGACGGTGAGAAATGTCAATCAAGTTGTCAAGCAGAGATCCATGACTCCGTCACCAATGAATATCCCAGGCTCTAACCAGTCCTCTGCTATGAACTCAGTCATTTCTAGCTGTGTCAGCACTCCACGTTCCAGTTTCTATGGGGGAGACATCTCTAACATTATGATAGACAACAAGACCAATAGCATCATCTTGGAGACAGAGTCCTCGGACAATGGGTCAGTACCATGGCACTGGAATTTCCTTTTGCTTTGTTTCTAACATAAAGGCAAAGTGTTCCTGTTTTCCTCCTTTTGTCTTATGTAGTGCAGTTACCACAGTGGTATACATCTTCCAAATCTATTTTGTGCTTATGGTTTTTGGGCACTCAATTTTTTTTTAGAAAAGAAAGGTTTTAGAAAGTACTGTGTATCAATCAGTGTCTGCAACTCAGACCTGTTCTGAGATACAACATCACCAGATGATGTAAATCCATCCTTTGTTTTTGTGGGTGGATCAAAGCTTAAAAATAATACAATTTTCACCATTTTACATAAATGTCAGGGAGTTCTGATCCCAGATGCAGCTACAGTTAACTTTTTTGATCCTAAAAATAAACAAAGTCTGTATCTGTATGTTACCTAATATGAAAATTTGTGAGTGAAACCAATCAGAACTTTGCTTTTCTAACTACTTGTCTCTTCCCCCTGAACAGCTCCACATTTTGCTGTATATACTTTTCAGTAGAAATGGCTTAATACCTCAGAGCAATGTATGTTTGTCAGTATAATATAATCTTGTGACTCACTGTGGTGTTCTTACAGCATTGGACCTTTAACATGGGGCCTGCTTACCTGAGTTTGTATGGCTGTGAGAGATGAACAAGTAGACAACTCTCACCTCTTTGTAGGAGGAAGCTCTTAAGTAAAGTGCAGGTTTTCCAAGCAGGAGTTTTCAGCAGGAACTAGGACTCAAAATTTTTACTACGAAAGAGAATCCATAGACTGGTGTTTGCCTTTGAGCTCTCCAGATGAGTAGCAAGTTGTTCCCAGATATAGTAATGTAAAGGAATTGGTGAATGTCTCAAAACTCTCATGTGGAAGTTTTAAACATTTATAAGAATGTGGTTTTTTTCCCCTCCCACCCTGGTTTTTTTTTTATTTTTCTGTGTCCTCCTTTATGTTTTAGAAATGAAGACAGGATGAAGAAGCCTGGAACTCCAGGGACTCCAGGCTCCAGTGACCTAGAGACTGCCCTTCGTAGGCTCTCCCTCAGGAGGGAGAATTACCTCTCGGAGCGCAAGTTCTTTGAGGAAGAGCAGGAAAGGAAGTTGCGGGAACTGGCAGAAAAGGGAGAACTCCACAGTGGTTCCGTTACCCCCACAGAGAGCATCATGTCACTTGGAACTCACTCCAGATTTTCAGAATTCACTGGATATTCAGGAATGTCTATCAGCAGTCGCTCCTACCTGCCAGAAAAGCTTCAGATTGTGAAACCACTAGAAGGTGATAATAAAGGGCCTCGGCCTTTATCTGTTGTTATTAGTGACTCTTTGTGGTCTCTAATCCATCACCAGAAAGCAGGAAATCTTTGCAATACATATTCTTTTTACTTTAGAGACAGTACTCCACGCTGTTGGTTTGAGATCTTCTAACTACTATATTTTTTCCACAAGCCTTAAAAGTGTTAGGAAACAATCCCAGCCAGGGCAGTAAAATAAACATTAGAGGCCACATGTGCACATCTGCAGTGCAGCTTTACATCTGACCTAAATGCTACCATTTCATAATTGGAAAAGGAAGGTGGATAAGTCTATGAAATCTAAACAACAAGAGTTCTGTAAATTAGTATCTGGAAAAGCCTTTACCTACTTCAGTTAGTCCATTTGGTCTAATAAGACTGTTAAAGCGATTCAAAATTATCTCTGGACTTAATGGATTGTTTGAGTGGTCACACATGAGTGACCATGACTTTGTGTTTCATGTGTGAAATAGGTAGGATTTTTTTAAGTCAAATTTCCTTCATACATTGTCTCAGAAAAAGGAAAGATAGAGATAGATGGTAGTCTGGGCTAGCACTGTATTTCAAAGTTGATTTCAATAGACAGTTAAAAAAAAGCTGTCAAAGCACATGTAGTATTGTCTGTCTAGCTTTCTTCAGTTCTTTCAGGTTGTAGCTGGAAGTTAGTTGAGTCAGTTTCTCCAGGTTTTAAACCAAATGAAGTTTTCCTGTAGTACTTCACAGATGCGCTAGGCACTAGGTAACATCATTTAGCTATGGCTTCTCTCTCTCCCTCTCCCTCTCTCTCTCTCTCTCTCTTTTCCTTTAACAGAACTCTTGTATTACATTGCATTGTGTGTGTTTTAAATGCAGAAGTTCCATTTTTTCATCTTTGTAGAACAGATTTATTTCATCTATAGGGAAGGGATCATATAGCATGACATGTACTCAGAAGCAAAAATAAGGAAGTGATGTACTGTGTCTACCTGTTCAAATGAAACTATAGCGCACAAACCCATAGTGTCAAGCAGATTTTAATAGTTTGTTTTCATGGCTGCTTTTAAACGGTCATAAAAGTTCTTGTACCACGTAAGGGAAAGGATGATCCCACTTTGTTTCAGTTTCCGGTTGCTACCACTGTAATAGATTTCTGTCACCATCCCATTATATCTGCTTTTGTCTTCCAATAAACTCTTAAAGTCTTTATCATCTTTCTATCTGTCTGGGTTTTTTTTTTCCCCTCCTGGTTTTGTTCAACGTTTTCACTGCGTCCTTTCTCTCTTGAAATTATTTTACCGTTTAAAGTACTTCCTGTGTTTGGTTTTAGATCTTATTTGTAGCATGTTTGTTTCTGCCTGTTTCATAAGTTTTGTGATTGTTAACTTTTTTTAACTAAGTATCTTTATTATTTTGTTTTTCATTTCAGCTTAGTTTCTTTTCTGAATATTTTTCATGAGTCTTAATTTTTTTTTTCAACTTCATAGATGCCTTCAGGCTACTGGGGAAAAATAGTCTGCTGTACCTGCAGACTGCTATAAGTAGTTGTGTCTTTGGTTTTATGACTGTTTCCAGTGCTCATGTCATAAAACAGAAGAAATAAAAATCAGTTCTATAATGAATTTACTGTAGGTTAATGATTTCTACTCCTCTAAAGCAATCTTTTAAATCCCCCAGGAAAAAAAGTGACAGAAGCACTAAGAAATTAATCTTCTTTTGCACCTTTAAAAAACCAACACGTGCTTTCCTTTAGTCAAACAGAAGGATTGCTTGATGTGACTTGTTTTAGTTATAGTCTAGTGGGATTTTTTTGTTGTTTTTTTTTTTAAACTATGTACCTGTAACTTGTTGTGTCATAAGCATGAAATAGCACTGTCTGTAGGAAAACTAAAAACTTGGAGTGATTATGTCTTCACCCATTTCACTGCAATTGTAGGAGCAACATACTGTGAATTTCTATGCTTTCTCTGATCCTCAAAGCCTGTGTGCAGTCATGCAGAGATATCAGGAATATAGGAAAAAATTTACTCTGTTCATATACTTATTTCGTTCTTACATTCCTTCTTCCTTCAGTGGCATGTCCCACTGTTACACATTAATTCCCTCATGCCAACTATTCCTGATTCAAAACCATCTAGGAACCTGAGACTGAATATAGGCCAAAGATGTGTTGTATTTCCCTCTTCTTTTGACTTCTGCAGCCTTCTCTTTTTTCTTTTTATTGAGGATTTACAATTGTTTTATTCCCTTATACATTTGCATTCCTTTTCTGTACAGGAAATTAAACTCCCTTACACATGTTTTATGAGATCAAGATTAGGCTGGGATATACTCCTGTTTGTTATGGAGCTTAGGCCATTTTGATTTCTGTAGTTTTAATAGAAATGTTAAAGCTCAAAATGCAGATATTTTGGTAAATATGTTTCCTATGGAAAAATATGAGATATATATTGAAAATTAAGTGTATTGTATTCTGCCAAGTTTAAGTGTAAATTTTTGTGTGCTTTAAGATGAAAAAGATTAAATCTTCAGAAGCTGGCATGTAGAATTTAATTAACTTTTACACTTGCATGCTGTGCAGAAAGAAATTTTGATTTCCTTTGTTCTTTAATTCTTGGAGTAGACTGGCAGAAAACCTGTGCTCTTAGGCTACGGCTTGACAACATCTGTCACTTCACATCCTGGGGTATTTCTTTTATATAAAAGCAAAAAACTTGGCCTTTGTGACAATTCAGAAGTAAATACACGTTGTAAGGCTGTCTCTTCTCTCATTTTGGGATTGTAATGGTTTCTACTTCTTCAGCCTTGAGGGTGCAAATTTTCTCTAATCCCTCTAGACTTACTTTAAATAAAAGAAAAAAAAATAGGGTCATTAGCCAAAGTAATCTAGCAGATCCATTTATTCTGAGCTAAAAAATTACAGATTTTAAAAAGTGAGATAGGCTTAATTAAAATGCCACCCTTTGTTCCCAGTCATTCTAGAGAAAGAGGTTTTCCCTGTTTACTTCCTATTTACAGTAAACTTCCTCAAGTGCAATATGTGAAACTACAGTATTTCTCATTCCATAGGATTTTTCTCAGATTGAAAATGTATATGAGAGCCACCCCTCCTTTAGTTATTAAGTTGTTTAAGCTTTTACATACACTGTGCAATGAATTGAACGTTCTTGGTCTTTGAATATGGGTGAGACATTTGTGTGCCAGCTTGTTGAATGAGTGGGTATTCTGCTTTGCAGAGAGAGAACAGGAATAAGACTGCACAAACTGCTCTGATTTGCAGGCAGAAGTGCAAAGAAAGATGTTTTGTTTGTGTCATAGGACATCTGTGATTTTAAGTCACATTTTTCAACACAGTGATGGTGGGCACACAGGAAAATGCAGGCCCTTGCAAGCAGTGTTTAATTGCTGCTTGAGGAATCAAATAAATCCTCCCCTGGTTTCACTGGGCCCATCTTGGTTTATATATCAATTTTTCCTGATCCATTGCTGTTTCTGACTGTCTCCTGTTAAACCCTGAGTATCGAATGCTTTTCTCTGTAAAATGCACCTCCTTTTTCAAAACATTTCTCTGCCAAGGATGAAGCTACAGGTACAGTAGCATTTAGTTATGTAGTAGTTGAAATCCTGTAGCACAGGGCCCACGCAGGTATTTAGACTTGACGTGTAGTTCAGAGTTGTGTATCTGCTTACACATGCCTGCAGTTGATGGGGGTTTCTAATGTATGGTACAAAGCTAAAATTACTGTGCAATCTGTGTCACAACTGTCCTCTGGTTATCCACTGGTAGAAAATTCTGGCATGTTTTCAGCACTCATCTTAGTTTGAGCTTAGTGTGGTTATATATGTGGTATATGTTCCTCTTAGAGCTTTTTGTGATGGTGATCAGATCAACTGTTACAGTGTAAATTCTTTCTTCTCCTGCTTAATCTTGTGAATTGAAGCAGATGAGGATATTTACAGGGAGGGGATGTGCATGTGCACAAATGTGCTGCTTCGCACCACCAGGCTTTGCATAAGTGCTGATGTGATCAGTTTATTTCATGCTAGTGTGGAAATGCTGAAGCATAGGTGAAGCAGTTCTGTGCTGTAGCATGTCTCCTTAGAAACATTAAACCCAGAAAGATTAAAAGTTTGGAGCTCCCAAACTTTTAGTCTTCTGGATAAATGAAGTGAGACTTTGTCTTTTAGGTCCTGGATGGCTTACTAATTGATTTTGGTTGTTTTTCTGTTCCCTTTCAAGGTTCTGCCACTTTGCACCACTGGCAGCAGCTGGCTCAGCCTCACTTGGGTGGGATCCTGGACCCAAGGCCCGGGGTTGTCACTAAGGGCTTCAGGACCCTAGACCTGGACCTGGATGAAGTGTACTGCCTTAATGACTATGAGGAAGATGAGACAGGTGACATTTCTTACAAGGGCCTAACTACCTCGACGCCAGTTCAGCACACAGAGACCTCAGGTGAGAGGTCACAAGCACAAGTGACTGTTTCAGAGAACAAGAATAACCCCCGCCAATCTCAGGCTTTCACAGAGGAGATGCAGGAGTCCGCGACTGACGATGATGAGGGGTCTGGTGAGGGAAACTCATTAAGTCCAGTAAAACTGACATCTTTACAGGATTTTGATTACTGGGCCATTCTCACGTCTCTTCAGAACAGCATCCATAATATTGCTTTGTGTGTAGCATCTGCACGATAGTGTGTGCAGTGGTTACAACATAACCATTCTAACATTGGCTCAAAAATCGTTTCTTTGATAATCTTTTGTTTTTCAGTACCAGCATCTGTGGTCAATATTTTACTCTATTTTGATAAGAGAAGGCTGCTAAAAGGAAGTGGTTCATTCACAAACCTTTGTGTGGCATGTATTCAACTTGTGTGTGTATTCATTGCACACTGTTAAGTGCGTGTAATGTACAGATTGCATTTTGTATTGCTGTAGTGTAGATACTCTTCTGACAGTTCATAAGAGGTGATGCCATGTTTTAGATTTTTGTACTTTGGGAAAAAAACAAAGACTAAATGATTGGTGCACTAAAGGTGCCTCTGCTGAAACAAATGGAGTGCCTTGAAAATCACCAAAGAAATTCTGAAAGCTTAATTCACTTACCTCGGATACAATTACCTGTTTTTAAAGTTGTCCTGAGATAAAGAATTAAGGGGATGTTTTTGTGCAGTGACTAATAACATTTCCCTTATTCTTTCTCCACCACACTACTAAACCCTGTCCTTCCTATTTATACCATATTAAGACCTAAACCTTTTTAAGTGACGCAGTACTGCATGAGTTACTAGATACTCTGAACTGACACTAGCAGTCTATTATTGCACAAGATTACAGATTCTCAAGACTATAGATGTGTTTTGAGTTTGTGTGGTTTCTTTCTTGTTCTTTTGATTTGGGGGTTGTTGTTTTAATAAGCTATATAGTCTTCATTAAGATTTGCCTCTGGTAAAGAATTATGTTTAGTCCAGAATCAGAAAATTGCTAGAACTCCTTTTTTTTATTTTTTCCAGACTTATTGTATAACTACTTTAAATGAAGATACTTCCTTTCCTCTCCTTTTTCTGGGATAAATCATAATTTAATATTTGGCTGGTCTTTGGAAGATTAGATTGTCTCAGGGCTAAACAATAATATTTCTGTTATTATCATGACATGCACGCTCTCACTGCAATGGCAGTTCAGTGCTTTCAGCTGTTAAATATAAGCTACGCTCTGCCATCAGTTGTATTGAAGTTAAACTTTGAATCATAGAATCATTAAGGCTGGAAAAGACCTGTAAGATCATTGAGTCCAGGCATTAACCCAGCACTGCCAAGTCCACCACTAAACCATGTCCCTAAGTGCCATATCTACAGATCTTTTAAATACCTCTTGGGGTAGTGACCCAGTCACTTCCCTGGGCAGCCTGTTCCAGTGCCTCAGCATCCAAACCCTTCAGCTTCCCTTTACATTGGCAAAGTTGGTTGTCCTTGTTCTATGAGATCCCAGAAAGAAACTTTATAGTATTTTTTTATATTAATGTGAAAATAAATAATGCCTCTTTAGGCAATTGTGTACCATTTTGGATATTATCCAGATTTTTATGATTTTGAAGAGTCTGAGTAACAGCAGCAAAAAAAGCTGGAGATATGAGAAACATGCACTGAAATAATCAAAGACTGAAATAACTGGCATTTTTAGGATCTGGGGAATAAAAGATTCAACAAAAGATATTATTAATTTTGAAAAGTGTTGCCATTGAGAGGAAGGGAACAAGCAGTTCTTCACGTACTCAGGGTACAGTAAATGTGCAAAAAAATGTTGCTTGGGTTACATTTTTAAGAATTTTCTAATTGTAAGAATGTTCAACACATCAGAAAAGTAAAAACTCTTTGTTACAGGCTCAACATAGAGAAAGATACAGTTTAGTTCCTTGCTGTTTTTTGTTGGTTTTGTTTTTTTTTTTTTAAAGAACAAATTAGTCTAACTATTATTCTGGGTAATAATTTGAAAGAGTTCTTTCTTTGGAGTAGAGCAATAAATGTAGGCCTGCTCTGTGATTACAAACTGGTAAGAAAGTCTAGTATTTCCTTCTATTTTCTGTCTCCATTATGATTTGAATAAGGGTCACTGTTTCTGAACAGGTTAGTTACTGGTTACTGCTGACTTTTCCCAAGAAAAGTCTATCTCAGAGAGGGTTTTTAAGCAAATTCCCTACCTTATTAATTGCCAAAGTAGATAAAATCAATGAAATTGCTTTAGCAATCTTATTTTACCTTTTATTGTTTGTTGAGTCATTTTAATACATTGCATAAATAGATGGGTCAAAATTTATAACTTTGCGTAGAACAAACAAGTGCACCAAAAACTTTAATTTCCCATTCTTTTGCCTTCTTTCAAATTATCCCATTGCGTAGGATTTAGGCATATCCATGAGCTACCATATCATTATTGGTTGTGTTGCTCAAATGGAGTAAACACACTGTGTCTGCTTTTTCTAGAAGCAATTCGTCAGGTATTGTACAAGGAGGAGATGATTGTGGATTTTGTCAGAGTAGTCACTTACTAATGGAGCTGTACTTGTTAGGATCCACAATCTGCCCACTGAAGAAGATCTTTTGGGAGAAGGAGGTGCATGCTTAGCTTATGAATTTATTTTGTATTTAAATATTGTGAAGCCATTGTGTCTCATTGCTTCTCCTCAGCATTCTTTCTTCTAGATTTCTCTGTAGGAAATGCAAGGCAGGTAGGGCTGTGTATGGACATGTGGCACCTCATCATCATGACTACAAGGTTACGACATCATTGCTTGCATGATTCCCCTTGGCAACAGATAGAATAAATTCTTGCCAGAGAATCTGGAAGTAAAATAAAAAGGGAAGGAAAGAAAAATCCTGCACAGAGTCTCTAGCAATAGTGCCTTTGCTTGTAATCCAGAATAGCTCCATTGTGGAAAAATCTCATTGGAGAGGTCTGTAAAAGCCAGAAGGTATCTTCTTACAGTTGCTGTTGGCAGGCCATAAAGTGTGCCAGTCTAGAGTGACAGGTCTTCTAGCCTCAGACCAAAAGGTCTTTAGTAATGCAGTGCCTACAAGGACCTTTCCAGCAGGTGTAGGTCATCTTAGTCTGTTGGGCAGGTTTCTGCTTCAGTTGATTGCGTGCTCTGAGGTTTGTATCTTGCGTTTTTTGCACTGGGTATGTTCTCTGTCACAGTACCTAAACTGATCTATAAAATAGCTTCTTCACCATAAATGCATATTCTATCCCAATTATGGCACTGAACATTTCAGGAGAAGTTAGCACACACGTGCCTTACGGTCTGCAGTTAGTCTGGTGGAGCCATGTACTGTGTGTGGGTAGAGTTAACTTTATGGAGGACTGTAGATTCCAAAGTTGCAGTTCTAGCCTAATACACAGGAGTATCTCGCAAAGGTTGAGATTTGTGTATCACTTGTGTGGACTCCTAGCTTAAGTGGAATTGTAGAGAAGTTATAGGACATAGTGCTCTTAAAATCATCTGGGACAAGTAATATTTGCAGCACAAATTTTGAGTAACCTCAATATATATTTTTTGTTCTGTGACAGAAACTAGTATATTATAAAACTGTGCAGAATCTGTTTTGGAGGGAGGGGTTGTTTGGGCTGGTTTTTTGTTTGGTTTGTTGTGGTTTTTTAAATCGCTGGCTTTCATGAAAGAAACAAATGAAACACCAGCCACACAAAGCACTTAATAATGTCATGAATGTTCTAATTTTGAAGTTGGAAGGGCTACACTTGATGCGATGTATGCTTAATTGCCTGCTAGTATTGGGTGCATAAACTGATCTTTCAGTACTTGTTATTTGTTAGTTCCACTGATTGCTTTGAATAGACATGTGCACAGCATTATGGGATCAGCACTCTTGTACTTCATGCTTAGACCTTAACCATGACATGGAGAGATTTCCAAATACAAGCCTAAAATCACAAGAACACATAATGAATGTATTATGTTTGAGTTGTTTTTAGCAGGATTGCTACACATGCTTTTAAAGTTACCATTGTACAGAAAAGCAATAAATTTTGTAACTCTTCTTTAGAACTAAGGTGTTGATGCATATTTAAATATATTTCATTTTCAAATGGCATGAATATTTCACAGTAATTATTTCTTCAGGAAAAGTCTGTCAGTAGTTGCTTTCTATGCTGTTAAAATGCTTGAATTTTAATTTGGGGATCTAAGGTTGCAGCCACATAAAATACTTTGAAGTCTTCTTACATCTATGCTTAATATAGTTATATTATAATGGTTATATACATATGAGAAAGTTATTTCAGCCAGAAGAACACTGTCCAAAGAATANCCTGCATAAACTTATGTTGCAGCCACATTAAATACTTTGAAGTCTTCTTACATCTATGCTTAATGGTTATATACATATGAGAAAGTGATTTCAGCCAGAAGAACACTGTCCAAAGAATACATGCCTTTGTTCAGTTTTTCCTCTCTTTCTGTTTCCAAAGGCAAAATAAATGAAATTTTGGACAATCAGGTATTCAGAAAATAACTTCGTTGTTTAAGAAACATAACAAAAGCTGTGCTCCTGCTGCAGACATATGAATTCCTGGAGGTTTTGAGTATTTGCAGTTACACTTTTAGGAGAGCACCAAGTTCACATTTTACAACTGTTGTTTTTACCACTTATCTCCTTTTTGTTGTAGTGGTTCACCCAGATATCAGATCCAGCCTACTCTATATTCCCCCTATTCTGTCAGCCAGGCATTTTCACTATAGGTAGCACTGGAGATCAGGGCTCTCACCTTTTGCCACCTGGAGGGGATGAACTCTGCTAAATCTAGACACTACATGAAGCCACTGTCTTGTCCTGTGGATCCTAGTGGGGGTTTGTGACTTAGGTTCCAGTAATTTCACCTCACCCAAGAATGGAATTAGTGGCACAAACTAATTAGTGTTAAAAGTGAAGTCCCTAGCCTGTATTCCAGATGATCACACAGTAGGAAAAAAAAAATGTCTCCTAATGAATGGTCCTTTGTTATCCTCTTTTAAAGCAGGCAGAACTTTTCTATTCAGCAATAAAGTTCTAATGCTTTAAAACACCATCTGTTGCTCTAAAGATGCCTCAGTCTGATTGTCATTCCATCCCTGTTCCCACAACCTGTGCTAAAGAGACACCCTAATTCCAGTGCACTCCCTGCTCAAGTAGCAGGGAACCAGGTTCCCTCCTTTTCTTGAAACATGCCAAAAAAATGTTGGAGCAGAGTGGCTTGCTTTGCTGTTGGACTAAAGTGTTAGCTTTGTGCCAGTCTGGATCAAATCATACTCTTAAAGATTTCCCAACTTTTTTGAAGTTAATATTCTAATAAATCTGTGTGTGCCAGAATAGGTGTTTGTACAAAATGCAGAGATTTACTGGTCATCTTGAGCTCTCTGCCTCCTCACTGTTATTTCAGCATAACAAATTTGAATTTTGATCCAATGGTACAAAAGTTAATGGTGTTTTAGCATAGCTACCTCTTACAGATCTTCTTCAAACTTAATTTGTCTTGACATCTTCTTGTGGGTGGGGCAGGCCACTTGTTTACCTACTGTAACTTTGTGCCTTCCTCTGCACGAGCTGATTGAAAATCCAGATAAAATGGCCTTTTGAGAGTTCCCTGGGCAGAAGGTCATGCCCCAAACATGTCTATTTTGCTCTTTACATCTAGCAGAATGGTGCACAGGCTCTCTTGAATCCTGAAGCTGGATCTGAAACAGCTCTGAGATACATAAAATCAGCTTTGTGTTTTGTGAGGACAGGCCTGTTTGCTTTACCAGAAGATGGAGCTCTCTACACTCAATTTGAGTGGAACTTGCCTTTTTTTTTTTCCTCCTCAGTATTTTAAAAGGTGTTTTTACAATAAGTGTTTGTGCTTACAGAAGAGTCCCTTTCAGCTATCATGGTTTTCATTTTTCCATAATGCCTTTGAATTGTTTGAGAAAACTTGATGAGGTGAAAAATCATTAATTCCTGAGTGCTAAAACATGATACAGCAGAAATCTTAGGTTTAGATTTAATTTTAGTTTATGGGGATAATGCTCCAACAGTTTGCACAGGGCTCCTGATGGATGAAATTACATGATGTTTCTGTAAATTTTGTTAAGCACTGAATTATGTACAGATTCTTTTTCATACAGATATGAAGCCTTGTTAAACTAGGACTACTTTGAAAAAGAGGGTATAAGTAAAACATTGAGTTTCAGACAGTTACATGGAGCAGATATTTATATTCAAGAGAATACTTTGATATATGTAAATGTGAATATAGTCTTTCTTATGAGAAAAATATATTACTTCCTCATGAACTTATACCAACTCAGGAGATGACCGTTCATATGTCATATTACTAAGTTAGAAATTAATCATTTTGTTTCTATTTGATAAACTTTGTTCATTTACAGCAACAGGTTCTCACTCTTTTACTGTGTCCAAAGGATGGAAAATGCTACAGCAATGATACAACCCATTGTTGACTGATGAAGGATGAAGCTGGTACAGGACTTTCTTAGTGGTATTTGAGGGTGAAATACATCCTTGGAAATGGATAGATTTTTTTCATAATTTCACTTTGTCTCCTCTGGTTAGAGTTAGTGATTTCTCTACTTTTAGCAGCCTTCTCCTATCTTTGACTCATTAATAGCAATGAGTCTTGCTTTTGCTAATGCAGCTATTTTTCTTCAACGTGCCTGTCTCCAATCTGAGGGGATGCCCAGTGGATATTATAAATGGGGGAAAATGCACTGATTGTATTACAGCTGTGTGCTTTGGATTGAGCTTGCAATCTTAAACCAGCATTGCTTTATTCTGTTCTCTATTCATCATCCAGGGATAATTACTTTGTTTCTAATTGATTTATGTTAAAGTCCTGTGTTTCTCTAAATAACCGATTTTTTCATGTCCAGTTAAGTTCTTTCTCCAGATTTTCTTAAAACTCTCTACAATATGGAGAGAATCATGATTGCTAGGCTGTGCTCCCTTGTAATAGCTTTTGTAGTGCTCACACTAATCTCTAAAGCAACTGGATTCCTGAAGCATCCTAATTACCATCTCTGGAGGTGAAGTAGAGCTTGTTGTTCTGTTATGCCGTGCTAACATCTGAGTGTGTTAACATGACACTCCAGTGGGTCCTTAGCAATATCCTTCTCTGGCGTCCAGCCCTACATCCCAGCGCTGACTAAAGTTACCTCACACTGTGTGCTCAGCCACTTCTGCTTCCACCGTTCACACTGGCCATGCTCTGCCCTTCACACACTGCTTCTATGTGTTCTTAGAGGGCTACCTAACCACACACACTGTTCTGGAGCTGTGATACTTTATGTGTGAAAAAGGGAACACAGCCACAATTAAGACTTGCCTTGCTTCTGCTGAGCTGCTCTGGGAGTTCAGAATGGTGTCTGGTCTAGCTGGTTGGTCTGTCTGTCTTCTGCAATGTGTTGAATAGTTGTGTACTGTGGTATTAAAATGTGGCTTAATCAGGGAATGGCTCAGAGGGTTGGGAGGACTGGCGGGGAGGGAGCTGCACATGGTTTTTATTGTGCATGTCTTTTGACCACTGCTAAGTTTGGTTACTAAGTAGGAGAACCTATGCAATCATGATATCTTTGATGTAATAATTAACTCAGTGTTTTTCAACCAGCTTTTCAGATGCATGGCTCTTAAATTCTCTACTTATTTTGCAGTGACCACAGCTGCATTATATAGCAGGTTAATATAGCCACAGAAGTATTTCTACTAAGAAGAAAGAAGTTGGCCTAAGTCCTTAATTTTTAAAACTGAGCTATATTGCTTCTCTCCCAAATCACTGATCTATCACCAGAGTGGCAGTTTTACAGCCACATTTGTTAGGAAATTTGCTTACTACACTGTCTACAAATATTCAAAAACTGCTATACTATGCAGCTGAGGACATATATTTTTAAAGAACCTAATCACATGCACAAGAGAAATGTCACAGATGTACAGTAGTGGATCCAAAAAACTACCACTTTCCATATTGTGGATATGAAAAGTCAGAGGAACAGTAATTTATGTGTGTCCCTCCCCTCCCCACCCCAACAATCTGTATTCCTGTAGCATTAGCCAGATGGATCCATTACTGAGAAGTAATGGGGATTCCTTTTTGTGGATCAATCTAAAAGCTGAAAGGCACAAGCATTTAGATAATCCTGGTGCTCCTGAGCTGGTACTAGAAAATTTTGCTTGTAATTTCCCACTGATGCAAGTTGCAAGTTTAGATAAGGGCTAGCATTTCAAGCACTAAATTTGGTTTGAACAAGACTTAATCTGCAGTGTCTGTGATCATGGGCAAGTTTCAGCAGACCTTTTTAGCACTGGCCCTGGAGTCCTAGAGGTGTTTCTTTTGGAAAACAAGTGTCTGTTTAACACTGTATTACTTGGGCATTTCACTTTTCTTGCATTGATCCCATCAAGGTGCCTCATCACTTTTTGCATCTGTCTTACCAGCACACAGAAGTTTGGTTTTCCCCTTTTCTGTGTAAAATGCAAAGAATTTGCTTTTTTTTAATTTAGTACCTCATCCTGGGAAGTGCATGTCACAAACCAACTCCACCTTCACCTTCACCACCTGCCGCATTCTGCACCCCTCCGATGAGCTCACACGAGTCACGCCAAGGTAAGGGATTCTCTTGGTGGCAAAGCCTTCAGCTCGATCAGATTTTGCCCTCTAAGCAAATTCAGAATAATAGCATAAGCATAGGCATTGACTGCATTGGTGAATTGCAACACACCCACCAAATATTCCTCCCATTTTGAGTTAACTCAGCCTGAATTTGAGAGGCATGTGTGGTGTTTTAAAAAGCCAATCAAAGTTCCTTAATTTTTTTTGTCTCTTGTTAAGATAGTGCAGGATCAGACATAACTGTATTGGCTTCTGATATCTAAAGCTGGCTGCTCCTCATCTTAGACTAGTTGTAGTCCTCACATGTGAATGCTCCTCACATGTGAATGCTCCTCACATGTGAGTGAACCTCTCTTACCAGAAAAGATGAGAGGTTTTTCCAGGGAGGAAGTCTAAATCTTTCCACTCAGAAGAAAAAGGGATGTGCAGGTAAAGAAATCCCGGAACTACGTGAGGAATGGTGGAGGACATATGCCTTAACTGGAAACGGGGAGATGTCTACTTTGTTTCTGGCTATAATTGTTGGAAATTTATTCATAGTTGCCAGACTGAAAGTAATGAGCTAGTGATGCAACAGCAATTGGCAGTATAGACACTGCATGCTAACAGAAGGCAGTTCTGTGGCCTTATGGAAGATCTGAGAACCAGAGGAGGGGGTGTGAATTTCATACCTAAAGAGGGAGCTTTCCTCCCTTAGCAAATCAGAATTTACAAAATGTTCTTTTCTGTTTATAAGGACAATATCTCGTTGCTTTCTCTGCCCCTTCCAGCTCCTCTGTGGGAGTGTACCACTGTGTAGGTCCCCATGCAGAGGTGTTGTATCTATACTTGTTTAGACATGAGTAGGCACTGACTGCCTTGAAGGGCATGAAAAGTAAGGGTATTGAATATGAAAACCTGTCAAGTGGAAAGGAAATATATGATGTTTAAATGGAACTTTTTTGCTTCCCTTTCGAAACTGTTAGTTATTAATGGCCTGGCTGATTTTTCTTTACTCTTTTCTTCTTTCCCCTCAGCTCAATTAATGAATAGATCCTCTTATATGGCTGCAGTTCTTCTTTAATTTTCTTGTTATTGTTGAATTGCTGTAAGCTGTGATCATAATAAACTCTTTGGGTACTAAATCTGGCAAATCAGTCAGAAAAGACAGCTAAATTCAGTGCATTTTCAGCTGCCTTAGTTAAATGGAAGTTCATCATTCGTTCAGGAGAACAAAGAGCAAAATAAACAAAATTATGTTTTCAGTGGATGTTTAAGGAGCTCCTCCTTACCAACTATAAATGATTCTTCACAGGTCATGTGAGGATGATGAGAAACTGCGTTATGTCTCGTTGTGATGAGAGGAGGTGTAGGGCAGACACTGTGACCCAGCGTGGTCGGGGGTGAGCAGCACTGCCAGCAGCACCTGTGTTGGCAGGGTCATGTACACGGAATGCCAGTGTGTGTGGCACCAGCTAACCCCAAGAGGTTGGGCATTTACCAGCCTGGTTGCATTTTAACCTGTGCTACCCCAGATGTTGCTCTAACCTGACTAAATTTCATCTAGCTAAATGCGATGCTCCTTTATTTGTTTCTTTTCTCAATCTAACTCTGAGACTGGGCTGAGTTGCTGAGGCCACTTTGAGTCTTTTTCTGCAGTTGTGTCCAAGGTGCCCTGCAGTGTTGGTCAGCTTGATGGGAAGAATATTTCCCAGTTAAAGCAATGCCAAAATGATCAAATGGAAAAAAAAGTCAACACCTGCAACTGCTCTCTTGCAGGGATGGCTTGTTTTTTTAATTGCACTATAGTGTGTAACTGGGCTGAAAAATTAGTAGAAATACTAATCTACACGTCTGTGCAACTGAAATCTGTATCTGCAAAGAGTGAAGCTGTTGGAGTTAATAAACCATTGGAATGCTATAGTTTTCATCTTGTGACTAGGATATCTTGGAAGCCTGGTAATTAACACCCTGTGTCTGGATTTCTGAAATGTATCTGGTCGTACCTTGTAGAAAGTCAGTTCATGCAGTAACTTCTCTTTCTTTTCTCTCCCTCATCCTTTCAAAGACTTCTATATTTACCTGTATGGGAGATGCACCACAGTGGCTGTCACTGCTCTTTAGTTCTGCTGGAATCAGAGCTATGAGGGTCCAGCTTTAATCAGTGCTTCAGAGAAGAATTGTGAACTAACTTCTTTCTGCTCATCCTTGCCTCCAGAGTGTGTGTGCTGCTGCAGTGGGTGTGCGGGGCCTCCTTAGCTCTGCTGGGGGAGATCCTTCTCCCCTGCTGCTGCCTCAGCCCTGGCAGGAGGGACAGCACATGGAGATGTGCCTTAGCAGATCTGCCACGTGCACTGACAGCCACAGCACACACGGGGGTGCAAGGAGACTGCGTCCAGAGCCGCTTAGCAAGGCTGCATTTCTAATGACATCTGCCAGTTTTCCCAAATAAGTGTTTCACTACAGTGTACCAGGAGGAATATAAGGGATTCCTCCTGGTGAATTGCAACTGCAATTCAACTTCCTCAATTTCACTTATGGTAGAGGTTGGTGCAGTTCCAAATCACTGTTGGAGATTGTGTTGGTCAGATCCTATTTAGCCTTGGAAAGAAGACGTAACTTGAGATTTCATAGCATCAGACTAATTCTTAATTAAGGAGTTCCTTAAAAATGTACTAGTTTTTAGACCATGGGACTAGGGTTTCCAGTGTTATATGAATTCACATCACCTGCTCACTGTAAACCAAGGATCTAGATGATGTTCTAAGCTCATCAGAAGCTGCAGCTCAAAGCATTCTAGGGTATCTAAGCTGATATGCACAGTAGTGTTGGCTATGCAGGGTTCATTAATGTAAGGTGAAATGAGATGGAAAATTCTATTCCAGACACCATCTCAACCCTTTTTGTCCATATGGGCAAAGAAGATGCAATTTAGTCATTGGCCAGAGTCTTCTCTTGGAAATCCAACCAGGTTGTCCCAAAGTGTCTCTTTGAGATACTTTTCTTGGTGCAGACAACCCCACTTAAGTTAAATCTGCACATTATGGCTGAGGCAAACAGCATGGCTCTGCTGGAAAGGGAAGATCCCACTCTCTCCCCTGCTCCTTCCCTTCCAGCTGCTTGGTTTTCCTGCTGTCTTGCACTGGCTTTACTTTCTGTCTGACACTTCGCTGAGTGTCTTCTACTTGCTAACCTGGCAAGGTGAGGGAGTAGCTTTCCTTTGAACAGTGGTGAGCTCACGTCAGTGAATCCTTTTTTAGCATCAAGCATTGTATTGCTCAAAACATTTAAAAATGCCATTAGAGGGGATGAACTAATGGTTAGGAGATACTACTGTGGAATTCCCTTTTAAAATTTTTTTTATTCATGTGTGTGTGTATTTGTGACAGAGACCATAATTTGTGCATGTTTAGAAAAGGTTGGAATTTCTTTTGTTTTCTGAAGGTGCATGGAGCTCTTGGGATTCTCTCAAACAGACATGAATTTGGAGTGTCATAGATGTGCCACATGTCTTGTTTCTGCAATAACTAAATATACCATGCCTTAGTGAATGAGTGTTCAGTTCTGTGTGCTCAGAAGTGACACTAAAAAGTAGATGCCTTGCTTATACCATTGTTCCAGTCTCCCACATTTCCTTGTCTCTTAGAAGCAGCTGGGAGTTGTGACAGCCAGTAGATCAGGGAGAAAAAGGGAAGGTGTTGATCTCAGACCTGGAAATAGTTTATCAGAAGTGTGCTGCTGGGTGTTGGCAGTGGCATTAATCCTGTGAGACTGGGCTCTGAAGTGTGCAAGGTAGAGATGTGTAACATCGGATGGTTTTGCACTTTTAATCATATTTATGGGGGGCTGGGAACTGTCAGTGTCCTGTGCACTCTCCGGATGGATAAAAGGCCCTGCTTTTAGGGTTAAAAATCTTGCCTGTGGTAAATTTTAGTTTTCTGGTGGAGGGAATAATTTGACTGCTCCTTTGCTTTCAGCCTTAATGCAGCACCTACTCCAGCTTGTGGCAGCATTAGCAATTTGAAAGGCACCCCGGTGGCTACTCCCTGCACTCCTCGGCGTCTGAGTTTGGCCGAATCCTTCACCAACCTCCGGGAATCCACGACGACGATGAGCACGTCCCTGGGGCTGGTGTGGCTGCTGAAGGAAAGGGGCATCTCGGCAGCAGTGTACAATCCACAGAGCTGGGACAGAGCCAGCAGGAGCACCCTGCTGAACACGTACTCCCCGAAAATGGCCATCATTCCTTCCACTCCGCCAAACTCACCCATGCAGACACCTTCTTCTTCCCCTCCATCTTTTGAGTTCAAGTGCACCAGCCCACCTTATGACAACTTCTTGGCTTCGAAGCCTGCTAGTTCCATCTTGAAGGAGGTGAGGAATAAAAAGAACATCAGGAACAGTGAGAGCCAAACTGACGTGTCTGTTTCCAACCTTAATCTTGTGGACAAAGTCAGGAGGTTTGGTATTGCCAAAGTTGTGAGTTCAGGGCAAACGTCAGCTCCTCCTTTAACTGATGACCAGGGACCTCTTCTCTGTGGGGCACAGGGACCAGTGAGGGCCCTTGTTCCTGGAGGCCTGGCACCTGACGGTCTCCCCTTGGGCTGCCCTGCCGTGACCAGTGCCATCGGGGGCATCCAGCTGAACACTGGCATCCGAAGGAACCGGAGCTTCCCCACCATGGTGGGTTCCAGCATGCAGATGAAAGGCCCGACGTCCCTCACTTCGGGGATCCTCATGGGAACCAAGCTCCCGAAGCAAACTAGCTTACGATGAAGGACTTCATTTTTACAGCTAGTCTTTTTAAATGAAAATACTCAGATTCTTTCTCCAATCTCCTTTTCCTTTCCCCACCACCCCTTCATTGCCTCTTGAGTTTGACAAATCAACTTTGTGCCTAATGGGAGAAATGTGTAAACTTTGTATAAAATGTGTAAATATGTACCAGATCTATTGTAACTAATTGGATTATTTTACTGTTCAACCGAGTGCAAAAGGCTCTATGTTATGATTGCTGTATTAAGGTTAACTTGCTAACCTTTTGAAAAGGTTTTCTTTTTTTTTTTTTTAAGATGCACTGAAAAAAAACGAAAGAGCAAAATCAACAAAAAATAACTTGACTAGAAAAATGTGGATTCTGTAGCTAGCCTAACTTGAGTCAAAGGTGCATGGGAAGCTATTGAATGTGTTATGTGAGACCTCTCATTACATCACTTGAAGCATGGGAGCATTTGTGCTTCGTTAAATACTGAAAAAAAGCACTCAGTTTAACATGTGGTAGTTTTAATTTTGCCTCTGTAGATGAGTTGAGCTGAGTTATTGGAGTGCCTGGCTATTATGCCTGAATGGATGAAAACTTTTTTTTTTTTTTTTTCCTGTTCTGTATTTGCCTCCTCCCCCAAGATTATAAACTTGAACTAATACTGTGTTGAGGTCAGCAGTTCTGCTGGGTACCTGGGATATTGGCATATTCCTACCACCGCTGTTTCCTTTGGCACACTTACACTTTGTGCAACTTCTTTCTTTGTTGCTTTTTTGTTTTGTTTTGTTCATCAATGCTGCACTGGGTTGTGGAAGAGAAAATGCTTTACTATGTGTTGCTGCCACTGAAACATGCTTTGTCAGTGCGCCCAAAGAAAACAGTTTTCACAGCTCGTGAGGTAAACACGGCAGTGACTTCCTAGAAGTCCAAGCTGCAGAACAGATTGACAGATAAGAATGTTATCAAAGAACATGTAGCAAAACCAGTATTGGGAAAAGGTGAGTCCTTGAAACCTCAGCAGAGAACCACAGAAAACATTTAGTAATGGAATGGTACAGGCAGGAAAGAGCAGCTTGCAGCCCTGATCTTCGTGTTTAGTGCATGTCAGAGACCGTGGCCTTGTAAGCAGGGTGAGAATATTCTCCACCCATTTTCTGTTTCCTTTCTTCAGACAAACCTTTCTCATCCAAAGTCGGACACTAGCATAGGTAAAAATAGGGGAAATGCTTTATTTTTGCAGTGTTTTTAAAATGATGAAAATACCTGCCATACAAACATACAGCCTCCTGCTTTTTCAGAAAGGAAACATACGACCTCACGCAACCTTTAGTTGCCAGGCAATCCTAATTATATCGCAATTTTTTCTGTTTCTCCCAACCTTCTGCTGGGTGCTTATAGAAAGAGTTGGAATACCTTGGAACTGGAACAGACTGGAGGGAGCTTGTTTCTAGAGCGGAGCTGAGACATGAATATTGTTTTGGAAGAGGAGATGGAGAGGAGCAAAGCAGGGAGGGTTTGGCATCCACTGTCTTTTCTTTGCACTTCTTGTGGCATCTAAGATCCAGCTCCCCGTTTGTTACCATTGTCACACTACGCGTAATTGCCGTGAATTGCCATTTGTACCAGACTGTTACTAAATTATTAGCACTGATAATTTCTTGTATAAATGAATCTGTCTTTTAGTCTTTGTGACGAGAGATAGGTGGGTGGTTTGGGTTTTTTTCTGAATGAAGTAGTTTTTGCAGTAGTGTTATGGACACTAAGGATATTTTTTGAGAAAGAAAAAAAAACACCACATCGGTCAGTTACAGCATGTGTTTGAAGACTTCTATTTATTCTATGAACTTACAATGTTTTAGTAAAATGCCATCAGCTCTGTTTGCTGTTGTACGTGTGCACTTATTGCAAGTAAATTTAAGTATCTTTTTATTTGAATGTATCTTAAACCAGTAGATAGAATAACAGTTGATTCTGAAAAAATGTCATGGACTTAATGGACCATTTTATATACCCAGAGGAGGAAAGCAATACCATAAGAGAACTTGAAGTGTAGAAGTTAATCATGCAATCGGGAAGTATTATTTAGCCTTTAAATAAGCTGTAGGAGCTGTCCACCCACCAGAGAAAGCAATTGTAACACATCAGAATGATGAAATTTAATTTTTCTTCACTAATATCAATAAAATAACAGAAAACTTGCATTGTTGTGTGTTATTCAACTTCTTACTGTTCTTTTAAGGTAATAAATCTTCCACCTTGATCCCTTGCTCTCATCTCTTAGTTAAAGCAAAATGAGGGCATCCTTTGTTTTTTGGTTTTTTTTTTTTTTTTATTCTTAGAACTGGTTGAAAAGTTTTCAGATTTTAAGTTTGCTGATATCAGTGAAATATGCATCAAAAGAAAAAATAGAAGCAAATATGCTTTTTGATTTTTTTATTTGGATTGTGAGAATGCAGAATTGGATGTTGTATGGTTTCTGTATTTTGAGGAGGAGTTTGCAGTCTCCTGCCTAACACAGTGCAAAACCTGTAGTAACAAAATGTGAAAGTACAGAATTAGGAGGAAGCATCCTGTGTTATTCAAAAGAGACAGGACTGAGGTCTGCTGTTAGCCAACATCTTTGTTACTGAGGGAGGGAACATTACAGTGATGAAACATCAGGAAACATCAAGAGCTCTAAAAACCTGCTCATGTGGTGGAAGCTAAGTAATGGAAAAAGCTCCCTGGAGGAGGGAATAATCAGGCAGTAACTCACAGAAAGATTAGACAGCCTCGTTGAGAAGGATGCATGTGTGTTTTTGAGGGGGAGAGGGAAATAATAGCATTTACATCACATACTTGCTACAGAGAGAAAATGGGACAGTGGTAATGCCAAAATAAACGCGTGGAGGGCTTGCATTAGTGTGATGCAGTGCCCTACACCAGCGGCCACAGCCAGGGACTGTCCGTGAGTGCAGTCAGGGATGGCTGCTCCGAGCCTGAGGGAAGCTCGCGGTCAGGAAGTTAATGGTTAATGGGAGGGATCCGGGAGGAGGAGCACTGTGCACCCAGCCCTCCTTGGCTGCAACAGGGTGAGTTCAGCACGTGCCAAACCGGGGAAGGTGAGAGCTGATTCTGGGATGCACAGAAGAGCGCTGAAATTGTCCTCCACTCTTGCAATATTCACATATCTCAGAAACTTCTGGATGCATCTTTGCTTCTGGTAATGCTCCTCTGAAAGCTGGGTTGGAGGGGAGAGGAAGATGAGGTGCTGAGAATTGTGGCTTAAGATTGGGCTGTAGATGGATGCTGGAACACAGGATGTTCTTTGGAGAGCCGAGACTGGCTAAAAACGCCTTTTAGACACTTCCCCTCTTCCTTTTACACGTATCCTTGGATGGCCCCACAACATACTGCTATTGTGCACACAGGTTTAAGAGTTCCTCCCAACTCCCTAAACACATTTACTGGCAGCTCTCTACATTGAATTGAAAAGTCCAGCAATGCTGGTGAGATGTGTCCTGCCTTCCTTTGGTACAGACAGCACCTGCTGCCTGTGGCTTGCATTCAGGATGAAGAACTAGCCTAATGATGAATTGTATTTGTGAAGAATTAGCCTCATTCAGCTGTGCTACCACGTCTCACTGGGTGCTGTTCAGACATGCTTTAATTCACTTAACAAGCCAATTGAACCACAGAAAGGTAAGGAAAGCACAAGGCCTGAAAGTTACTGGTGCTAAGCAATGTCCTTGGCTATAAATGTAGGCAGTGGGCTTTCATGTGAGAACTGCATACGCTTGAGAAGCCAATAATGTTTGTATTTAAAAGATGACAGAGATTTTTGTCCTGCTGAAATTGGTTTCAAGCTGTGCTGAATCCAATTGCTGCTATTCAATTGACACAGGTACTTAGAAATTATTAAAGCTTTAACAAGCACGCCGCCAGTTTTTTCTTTCTTTAAGGGAATTATAATGAACTTAGGGGATAGGAAAATTGAACACACAGAGGAGCCTTTCGCTGCACTGCTGGGACATTGAAACGTTCATCTTGTTTGACTTGCAAATCCCTCTGCTCAGGCCTTGGAGAGGGGAGTGCCAGGCTTGCTGAAATGTGCACAGCTGGGCTGCAGCTGGGAACATCTGGCTGGGCTGGCATGTTGCCACCCCACATGCAGCAAGGATGGAGCAGCTGGGGATGCATCAAAGCTGGGGAGAGGAGAGCAGGATCCACACGTGTTCCTGTATGAAATACCAGGGGAGATGAGACTGCTCAGGGTCAGGTGCACTGGTGCAGCTGAGGTTTCCCTCACATGCTGCCCAGCTCCCAGGGAGAGCTGCCCCCTCCCCAGGCATGGCTGCTCCCTCTCTCTTGCCCAGGTTTCCCTTCATTCCCACGAGGAGCACTTGCTGTTTGCACCCTTTTCACAGATGTTGTGTGCACAACTCTGCAAAAGCATAACCACAAGTTTTCCCAGATAATTTATGTGGAGTTTGCAGCAAGCTGCTCCATTCATGGAGATTTGCCCAGCACCTGTTTTCAAATACAGTTAATAAAGCTGGAACAGAACTAATTGAATCAAGCTCATGGAGAAAATAAACTGCAATTAAACACAAAAAGGTATTGATTTGCTATTTTGCCAGTGTAAATTTAGCACCTCTGCACATGCTTTCATAAAGATAAATTTGGATGAAGCTAGATTAAATGTCAAGAGAGTTGGCAGTGACAGAAATCTCACATCCCAGACAGCACCAGAGGTTGTGTCAATGCACTGCTGTGTGTGCTGGAATCTGTGGGGTGCTTCTCAGGCCAAAGCCTTTGCTGGATGCAAGGGGCTCCCTCCCACCCAGCTGCAGAGCCATCATTCCTGAGGCTGCTGTTTCCCTTGGGTGAAGGCAGGGCAGCCTGGAGAGTGGCTTCACTAATGCCATGGGATAAGGGTTGCAGCTACCAGGGCTGCTTGACTTTCCCCGGTTTGCTGGCTCCCTTGTTGAGCTCAAATTAGCACCTCCAGGTCACCTGGGAGCTGAATGGTGTCTCAGCAGCCCTTACAAGCCTTTCCCATCTGGGGAATTTCTTCTGTTCCCAGAGGAGCAGGTGATGGATATTTTTATGATAATGAGGATAATGTTGCTGAGCTGCCAATAGCCAGCTGCCAAGGTAGCTCCCCCTTGCCTCCAGGATCAGCACTGTGTCCCAGAGCCACAGTCCCTCTTCATAACTACTGCAATGCCCCCATAATTCTTTATTCTTAACACTCACTTGTGTCAGTCAGGTGCTGAAACCATTTTTGTGTTGTCAGGCAAAGATGCCCCTGACCTGGGGGAGCAACAGGTAAAAGCTGCCAAACCCATCACCTGGCTGTGCTTTCATCTTCAGAGACCTTCAGAGGAGAGGAATGGGAAAGAACATCTTTATCTCTCCATCCATCTGCCTGTAGGAAATGAAACAAAGGAGAAAAAGGAAAGGTTTGTTTTTTTCCTGATGACAACATTCTGCAGTAGTAAGGCTTGATTTATAACATGATCCACTCCCAGCCTCCCTGCAATATTACAGTATTACATCCTTCATCACTATAAGCCAGGAATGGAAACATTTAAAAATGTGGCTTGAATGTTCCTGACATTAATTTAAGAGATAGAAAAGCAGAAACTGAGTTTTCTTCCAAGTTACTTTTAAAGAAATATCACTTTGGTGTCAAATGTATAAATATATGCACTTTTGGATTTATTTGCATTTTCCTCAGTTACAAAAAAAAAAGGATTAATTGATTTTAATCTCTTGTTTGAAAGTTTTGGAAAAAATAGGCACTTTTCCCTCTTTTGCTGTGAGCAATAACCAAAACCAAGGAGAGAATTCCTGGCTAAAAAAGCCAGGCTAGGTGGCTTGGAAACTGGTTGACTGGAAGGAGCTTGAGAGGAAGAAATGCAGAAAATAATTTCCATGTTTTCAGGATGAGATCCACCAAAAAAAAAAAAAAAAATTGATGTTACTTTTGAGAAGAAAACTCCCTGTTACTGTTTGCTGAACTTTCGCTTTCACTGCAGATTCTGCAGTGTTGTTTGCTCTCCAGCTCCTCAAAGTGTTTTCGTGCTCAGCCCTCGGCACAACCATTTTGGCTTGTTTCCCAGTGTTGGTTTTAGTAGAATTTTGGCTTAGTGCAAGTATTTTCTATGTATTGTTTTCTACACTTTGTGTTTGCCTATCTACAGCTGTAGAAATTGCTGCCTCTTTCCTTTGGCAAGCACCTGCTCTCCTGCATTTGAGAAATATTTTCCTTTATTAATGCACACATTCAGGAGAAGCTCTGTGAATTATGCAATGCAAAAATCACCTCCTTTACAATTTAGGGCATTCCTTAGATGTGAAACCCAGCTGCTGAAGGAGATCCAGGAGCTGCAGGGAGGTTGGTTACCTGTGGTGGAGGAGGAACATGCAGGTAAAACACTCTTTTTGCAGGCTGCCCATGGGCAGATGGGAATGACTGCAGGAACTGCAGGGAGCTGGTTTGGCACAAGCTGGGATCACTGCCCAGCTCTGAACTTGGGGTCCTCTGCCCTGCTCTGAGCCAGGTAAGAGCTGGGCAGAACCTCCCTCGTTCTCTCCACATTGGAGGGCAATAGCCAGCTCAGCCTCCGTGATATTTGGGAGAGCCATCTCTTTCCTGTAAAGATACTGTGACTAGGCTGCTCCAAAACCTCTCCCTCTCAGGATCACCTTCTGCTCTGTTCAGGAACCTGAACACCCCCTCCCAATGAATGCTTGGCTCAGCGCACAGCAGGGAATGCTCTGTTTATTCTGTGATTTGCAGCCATCAGCAGAACTTCCACAGTGAATTCACAAGAGAAGACAAATAAGCCAGGACGATGAAACATGTTGGTGTCATGACTCTTTTTCTCTGTTTTAGCACTGTTGGCTGTTCACTGCAAACATGTGTGCTCACTGTATACCTCAGTCCTTTGCAAATAGGGTCACCATGAAAGTAACTGGTCTTTTCTGGCAGTTTTGTGCTGCTGTGTTTATATTTGGACAAGTTCCCTAGAATTCAAAGCTATTGGGATTGACACAAGGTTTCTCTGAAAAGTGGATAATCTGGCTATTCAACCCATGCAATATATTTACAGTGCCAAGTGAAGGCATTATGCTGCCTCTCTTTATAGTAAGACATCCAGCAATATGCAGTGACAGGACAAGGAGGGATAAGTGAAATCATTTTAATATAGTATGAATGTATGAGAAACCACGAAAGAAAGAAAACATTTTCTGGAAAATTCTGCATATGTATATATTGCATTGTATAGTCTTACAGACAAACTTATGTCAAATACATGATTTTAAATACTTTAAAACACTGATTTGAAGAGGACAACAAATTGATTTATCTCTTTTTGTACAGATATGGGAGTGTGATGATTTTTTTTTTTCTCGTTGCTATAGTTTGGTGTTCTTCAGGAAGAATACTCATATTCTTCAGCACTGCGGCGTCCAAAATCCATCCAGCCCATGTAGTCTCTGTCATTTATCCTGTGAGTGGGGTCAATGCTCTGTACCCTGTTTCCCATAACTGAGAATCTTCCAGTGGAACCTAAGGAAAAAGCATTTGGGAGAGCAGAGAGTAAGAGGACACATTTTCCAGGTTCACCCATGTTCTGATCTGGCTTGTGCTCATTAGCAGATGTCTGCAAGAGTTGAAAAGATCCTAATATAGGCCATGTAACACCACTGTCATGTCTCTGGGGAAAACATCAACAGAAACCTTATAGGTCATGTCATGGAAGTGGCTCGGATTTTTTCAGTGCAAAATAAACAGATCATTTTCTACCTCCTACTGCAGGAACATTCAACATTCTGCTCCTGTCTGACAGGAAGGAATATTAATAGATTTTTCCTTTTTCCTTCCTATTTTACTAGAGAGAGAGAGAAAGAGAGAGTCCAAACTGTTTCTCACTATTCCTTAAAGCCCCACATTTGCTTGCTCATATTGGGAGAGCTGCTCTACATGCAAAATAACTCTTCTTGAGAGCAGGCTCAAGCCTGACACACTGCAGCCCCGTGTTGCTTAAAAAGACATAAAGGTAAGTACAGGAGCTCTTATGGTGCAAATTTGGTAACAAGCAGGGTAGAGTTATGAATCCTAGGTTTTGTGGAAAAGTAAGAATAATCCTGAAATGGAGAAAGTTGTGTCTGGAATTCACAGTTAGACATATCTATTGCTGGAATTATACAGGGCTTTTTTTTTTTTTTTTTTTTTTTCATTGCTTATCCAAAGCCTCCATAATTCTTTTCATGGCAGGGCTGGATGCTGATTTCTGACCTTGCCTTATCCTTTCTGTATGCCTTGCTTAAGTCATCAAAGAGATACAAACTATTTGCAAGGAGAATTTATGCTTTAAAAAGAGGGCTGCAATCCTTTGTTTTCACATCATCATGTGATGTAACTAAAAAATACAAGGAAAGGTAAATTACTTCTCTCTGTACTCCCTGAAAACAGGAAAAAATTACATACAATAATAATTAGAGGGAGTTAAGCTTTGGGTGAGATTTAATATATAAGTATTCAATGCAGACTGAGGCTTGAGGAACACTTGAATTGATCAAAAAGGAAAAGGAGCCCAAATTAAATCCCGTATATCCAAATCTACACAATTGCTTTGCTTTCAGTTTCTTGTGTTTTGAAGAAACCTCTGTTGACTCTGTGCTTTTATATTTTAAGGTCTTCCTCATGTTGTGTTTTATAATGAACATGACCCAGTAAAACAATTGTTTTTTTAGTGGTTGCAGGGAGTTGAAGCAAATAAAAAAGCCATGTTTATGACATTTACCTAGAACAAAATTACAAAAAAAATAATTTTCCCTAGAAGAGAATGTCTATCATTAAATGCTCAAACCCCATGAAGTTTGCACTCATAATTCAAGAAGTGTGATTAGGGTAATGACAATGGCTCCTTTGCACAGTAACCAGGCAGGGCTCAGAACCATCACTCAGATGTTGGTGCTTAAGAGACTTTTGAGCCTGCCATGACCTGAAGCATGTTGTGAAGGCTCCCCTGGTGCCACTACTCTCTGCCCAGTCAAGGGCTCCTTAGAGGACATTAAATGTGCCTGTCACTGGCTTGAGAGCTACAACATCCCTTCTACATGGTGCCAGATTCATGCTGAAAGCCTGCAGAGGAACACAATTTAAAGTCTGGGTCACAGATTTCCTAGCATCACCTTAACTACCTTTCCTCAACCCACTAGAGATGTCATGTGGGTATTGCAGAATCAGTGTATGACAAACATGTTCAAAATTGCAGCAGTTCAACTACAGGGCTGCCATCACTCCCTCAGCCCTTGAGAGAACTTAGCTCTCTCACCGTTTTGACTAGAAATACTTTACAAAACCAGCCTTTCTGGTAATCATGAGGGCAAACGCCACTGCTGGTGACTGCTAACACTAACAAAAGCCCAGACATCTCTTTCCCCCTAGATGGAATTTTGTAGTGATTATTATGGTTTAGACAGCTGACTAATACAGTAGATGTGAGTGTTCTGCAGAGTTTTCTGAAGTACTGCCCAGAGTCCTCACATTAAATGAGAATATAATGTTTTGATGGGAACACTGTATGCTATAAATTAAGTAAATATTGTTTATCCTGTGAATTTTCTCTCCTGTAACCAGCAACTACATCTACAAACTAGAGTCCAGCTAGCCTAGTCACATCACAAGAATCTCATCATCTTCTTGCCGACCCTTTTTAGAGTTAATTATATATGTCAATAACATATAAGCAGGAAATTGCCCCTTATATTAGTATTTACAGAAAAAGACACCTTAAATCCAAAGGGGTTTTTTTGCTTTATCTAGTTAATCTATTTGGAAATGTCAGACACATATTTAAGAGACTATAATGGATACATAAACTAGAATGAGTAGTTCAGTTTCCATGTGGGTGGGCAACAGTGACTATGCTGGGGAAAGGTAATGAGGATTCTGCTTTGCAGACTGCTGCAGTAACATTCAATAACAGCCTTAAGTGTAGCACTGACTTGTGGAATTTCAGATCTAAATTATCTTTCCATTAAATTGCATGAACAGCTAGAAGAAGTTCCTTAATGGATACTGTGTAAATTGCTAACATGACATGAAATCTTTCAGGCACTCTTGAAAGTGATTCATTTCTCTGTTGTTTCTAATTTGGCTGTGTTCTGAGTTCACAGAGGAGCGTGTATGGCTGCGTATGTAATACACAAAAAACAGATGCTGCCTAGGATAGAGGTCAGCAGGGGAGCTGTCAAGAGGGGAGGGTTAAATTATCTGCATTACGTGGAGAAAGCCCTTACTTATATAAAGTGAACATTATCCTAAGCACAGTCTGGGTGTGAAGTAATTTCTCAATGCCTGTATGTCTAGGTAATCCTAATCCTAATTACTGGCTTCTCTTGAAACCCTCTTTCCTTCTTAGATGTCTTTTCTGTGTAGAACAGGGCAAAGGCTGGAGTGAAGCTCTCATGAGTAAACAAAATTTCTCTAGTGGCTCTCGCTGAGGTTGGCAGCCAAAAGGCCACAGCAATTAGGCTGCCCATGGTGTTATTCTGTTGAGACACAGAGCAGTATAGAGATGAGACAGCTCAAAAGGGAAAATGTTTTCTTGGGGAAGTTTCAGCGGTCAATGATTTTGAGCCATCAATTTTGCTGGTAGCATCGATGGCATGCTTTTCTGCCTGCCTAAAGTATATTCTGTAAGGTGTCAAAAGGGATAGCTTTACTCTTTCTCTTACGTAATACATTTTTTTCCTCAAGTGACTAATAAATCTCATTATAAGAATGCCCTGTAATCCCATTGCTCGACTGATTCTTCATGTCCTTGTTACACAGTGCCATGGAGGTTTTAGATAACTGCAAGATTGTGTTCCTAGGCTGCTTGAGACCAAAAACCTACCAGGAATCAATGTGTGTTGAAGCAAGTATGCTTTTACTTCAATTTGATTTTAATTATTTCACTAATAAATGTGAATTCTGTGTTTTGAAAGCTTTCATGCTATTGTAATTTCCTCTGGGAACAAATACACGAAAAATCCAATACCCAGAATATTTCCCTAGTACAGAGATTTCTGACTGAGGTGAGGCTAGCCATTTATCCTCAGAAAAGTTTTCCTGCTCTTCTAACTTTAAAGGAGGGAGGGAGGGAGGATTTTAACTACCTGAAAAACTTTAAAGAAAATGTAATTGTTTTCTCTGACTTACAACATACTGAAAATACCACCAAAATAATAAGGCAATGAAAATAGTTAAAAGCTGGACTATAACCTAAGAGCTAGGTGACATTTTCTCCAGTTATCTTTATATGACTCTCAGTCAGAGGCTGCTACAAAGAAGTCCTGTTTTGGGGAGGGGTTTGGGAGAGAGCATTTGGAATGCTGTGTACATCAGGGATAATCAGGCAAAACCTAAATCCTATCTTCTCCAGGAATTCATGTTAGAGGATGACAGGGTTATCTCAACTCCTCGGAACCCCTGCAGGAAATGCCAGTGGCACAGTAGCAGGCTGCACCCAGTACCTTTTCTGGCTTGCTGCAGGTACTTGGCCAGCAGGGCGCCGATGTTGGCTCTTTGGTCACTGCTCGCATCCAGCCGCGGCAGGGATTTCAGGGGCCCGGCGGACGATGGAGAGCGGGAGTGCCGCTGGTGCTCTGTCAGCCGCTGCTCCAGCTCGGCAGGCAGAGGATTCCCATCGTGCGAGCCCAGAGCCTGCTGTCCGAAGGAGCTCGCCGAGAGCACGGCAAGGAACACGCAGATGCACAGCCCGCTGTACATTGCTGGGGGAGGAAAGGGACAGTGGGCTGTTACATGACAGAGTCACGGCAGGTTGTGCAGTCCCTAACTCCATCTCCCTCTGGGATGCTGGCTTCTGAGCTAACCAGGCTTGTGCTGGTTTGGTTTTTTTTCGTGTAGGTAACTGCGAGATCTGTCTTAAGTTGGAAAACACAGATGTGAATAGCTACATATCCTTGCTAAAGAGGAAGGTACAGGTAATTAAATTTTTGTTTCTTCCAGCCTAGTATGTGCTGTATCTCCCTGATCTACTCAACCCTTATTTGCTTTCATTTCTTTGGAAGCTGTGTTTCATAAAAACTTAAGGGACTTGAATCCATCTCTGTGAAAAAAACCTCGTGATTCAAACATTTCAGTGCTTTGTTATTGCATTAAAACCCTGCTGTTATTACAGATACTCAATTTTGACAAGTTCTATGCAGAGCCTTTATTTTACCAACCTTCATTGATTTGAACTTCAGTGTTCAAGAGGTTTCATCTCATCATGCACAAAAAAAAAATACCCCAACCAAACAACCAAACAAACAAAAACAAACCAGCAGAAAACAATTTGCCCCAGTGAAAGAAAAATCAAAATCTAATGCTCCTGCCCCAAAGCATTTGATCTAATAGCTGGAGTGGTAAAAGCTGTATGGTTCAAAGCTGTAAGAAATAAAGTGCAACTTAATTATCTTCATATTAACAGAGAATTTTCTACTGGTTCCTTAAATGTGTACTAAGCAAAACAATGTTAGTTTTTTTTTTTTACTAAATTGTTTTCTCACATAAGCTGAAATGGTATTTTTTCCTGGAAACCAAGAAATTACTCTCAATTCTTAGAAGAAACAAACTACCTAGTACTTCATGCTATGGGGGTAATTTTCACTCATAAATACACACAGATTATCTCAGCTACATGAGATTTTTTTGAACTGCTTCTGTTCTTTTACAGTACACTTAACACAACCTTTAAATTTAAAAAGGGGATAAAATTAAGTTTATATGCTCACACATACACTAGATCGAAATAATTCACAGTATATAAAACCTAGGGGTTTAAAATATTCTCAGGAGATGACTGAACAAAGTTGAATTGCCACTCCAACGTGGTTATTACTGATGTACCCAATCTAGGCTTGAGTACTCAGAAACTGAAGGTGCATTGCACCCTTTCAGCTGTCCCGAGTCCTGGCCCTGTATTTTTTATACACATACATGTAAATATATATATATAAACAATTATATGTATATATATCCATCTAAGTATTCATGTCCTTGCTACGGTTTCCAAAGCCCGCATCTCACCACTGCTGGTCAGTTCCCTTCCCAGCTTCCCAGCGGTGGGAAGCCCAGCTCGCCACCCCCGCATCGGGGTCCGCCCGGCTGCCCGCGCCCGTCGGGAGCGGCGGGAATTCTTCTTCCCCGCCGGGAAGCGTTTCCTCTGGCACAGAGCGGGATGCTCTGCGAGCCGCGCACGGGTAAGCGCCAGGCACCCCCATTTCCTTTGCCTCCCCACCCTCAGCGGCGGTGCCGCCAGAAGAGGGGCTCCCTACCTTTCCGCTGCGCTTTTCCAAGGTCCCACTCGAGTTGGGAGCAGTGAGCCCCGTGTGCGCCCAAGCAGGGAAGTCGGGGGAGACTCAGCCGCGGCCCCTTAAATAGCGGCGGGCACCGCGGCGGTGTTTACACATCTCTGACGCAGCCGGGGCCCCCGCCCGATCTGCCCCGCGCTGCCGCCCCCCCCGCCCCGGGCACCGGCACCGGGCCCG
>VYXF01001708.1:166065-188534 GCA_013397295.1 Polioptila caerulea
CTTACCACCGGCGGCAGGTGCGGGTCTGGGGCCTTGGGTTCCATTCTCTGCGGCCTCCGGTGACCTGAGCCCGGGGGCACAAATGCTTCCATCCTCCCCTTCCTCTCCTAGGCTCTCCCGAACATCTACTCGGGAAGACGGGACACTCATTTTATTTAAAAAGCAAAGCATAAAGCCATGGACGATCCCTGCAGAAAGCCGTGGATGGAGAAGCCTTCGGCATGGATTATCCCTCACTGACCACCAGAGTCTCCCCGGTGCCTTCCCCGGACCGCTGTCCCTTCCCGCGCCTTCGGCCGGGCCGGTGCTGCCCTGAGGCGATGCTCGCCAGGTGTCCGCAGTCCCCTCGGACACTCTCGCCCTCCCCCTGCTTTTCAGGGGCTGGAGGAAGTGCCCTCAGGCTCGGGCCGCCCGGGCTGCCATGCCGAGGCCGCTGAGGGACGGGCAGGGCCGGCTGGGGCAGCCGTGCGGTACCACCCGGGACTCTCCACAGCTCATCCCCCGGGAGCAGCCGCTCCTCGGACCCAGCGCTGGGCCCAGGCATCATAGTGCCGAATCTGTGCCCTAAAGTTTACAGTTTGGAGGAAAATGAGTGGGCGGCTTGCTTTTCCCTTTCCGGGAAGGGCGCCGGGCAGCCCCGAGACACCGAGGCTCCCCTGGGAGCCGCCTGTGCTGCGCGGACCGTGCTGGGGTGCGGAGCGCCGGCCGGGCCTTGCCCAAGGGGCAGCTGAGAGGGCTCCAGCCCGCCAAGGCAGGGCACAGCGAGGCGTGTGTGCTCTTAACCTCTTAACCCAGGGCTCCTGCGGGGAACTGCGCTGCTTCCCCGTCCTTCCCGCAGCGCCGGTCCCGCCTCACATCGCCCCGCGCACCCTCCGCGCACTTCCCGTCGCGGCCCGCGGAGGGCGCCGCGGCCCCGCGCAGCCCGGGGAGATCCAGCGGCAAGGGGGACGGAGATCCCGGGACGGAGATCCAAGGAAAAGTCACGAAATCCCGCGGCAGGACGGTGCCAGGTGGCGTGCGAGTGGGGAAAAGCCAACCTGCCGCCACCTCCTCAGCGCGGGGAGCCCCGGCTGCCCATGCCTAGCGGTGCCCGAGATGAGGCGCTGGTGTTGATGGAGCGGGACGGCTGGCAGAGGGATGCCGGGGCTCCCGTGTCCCGTTGCCCTGGTGGTGCGAGGCTCGGGGTGGAGGGAATGGCGATGCACCAGCTCTCTCACCGCTCCCCAGCTGCTGACAGGGTGTTGCCGAGCGGGATACGGCACCTGAGCTGCGGGCTGCCTTTCATCTCCCACATCGGCACTGGCATCAGGCAGGGTCGCCATCCCGAAGTGCTTAATAAAAAAAGCAAAATCAAAACCTCCTTTGAAAAGGGAAAGGTTAGTCGAAGCAGATTGCCAGGGAAAGGAACAGCCCTGAAATTATTCCAGAAGTACCTGTCCAATGGTTCTGTCTGTCCCCGGAAAAAAATCCGGTAATATTCCAGATAATTCAATTTCACTACTTTGACTCAGTGGGAAAAATACTCACTGCTATTAGACAATTAAATAGATGATTCTGAATTGAACTATAGGTGTCTGGGAAAAGCATCACAGTCTTTCTGGGAAGGTAAAATAACAATTCTGGTAGAGTCACATCAAGCCCTTGTGAAACCCACTGTAGATAATGAGTTCCCAAGGGACCAGCTCGAAGCCTAACAGGAGAGAAAGAGAGAGCACTTGCTAATATATGCTCATGCATAATTCATATCAGACAGATATAAATGCAGGCATTTAAGTCTGACATATTTGCCTGGTTGAACAAATACGCACTACATTTACGTTGAGCTGACTTGGAATATCAGTTCACTTATAAATATATCTGGGACTGGACAAATAGAGTGAGAGCGTGCATGTGTGTGCATATGTGTGACAACCAAAATCCCCAGTTGTGCTCATGAACAGATAGAAAGGCAATGCCATATGAAATGGAATAAAGAGAACAGGAATTATGCCAAGTTAATAAAGTGAGCAATGCTGCATGATCTATAGCCTGGGTAATTGACTTCTGAGCACTAGATTTTCCTGATTGAATTCCTTAATACCTGTATGTACAGTCCTTGGTGATTATTTTCTGACTTACTAATTTTTACTTCAGTGAAAGTTTGAAGTTGTAGAAAAGTTTCAATCTTCGGTAATTATATGTTAATTAATGGTATTTTAGAATTGTTTTGAGCAGAGATAGAAGACCAGAAAACCTGTTTGGCATGAGCAAATATGAGAGCAGGACTCTGAGGTGAGCAGCCTGCAGAAACTCAGGCCATGTATTACTTTACCCACTGATGTGGCACAAAAGGAAAGAATTGGAATTTAATTTGCAGTGACCTTTAGGTTCCAGGCCCAGTGTTTTTGTCAGGAGCTGGGCCTAGGTGTGTGCCATGGGTTCCTGCATGTCAGCCACAGGAGGGCCTTGTGCCACCATCACAGGTGGGCTGAGACAGAGGCTGCCCTAACACAGGGCTTCAGCCTTAGATCACCAGGAAGGAAAGTGCTTTGACTGCACCAGAGCTTGAGTGACATTGCAAGAATCCAAGTATATATGCAAAACAAATTTAAACCTGAAGTGCACCCTGCAATGCAGTAAATGCTAATATAGATACATCCCTGAGGAGGAAGCTGAAAGATGCCATAGTTTAGATACTGCAGACTTTTAAAATTTTGTTTTCTGGCAAGAGTCTGTTAAAAGATTTGAGTTTCTCTAACCTTTCCCCCTGACAATCAAGACACCTTTATCCTCCATTACTTTCTCTATTTATCTGCCAAAGGTTTTCTCCTGTTTAGCTGAGGTGGCAAGAGAGTGTGTATGGTTAAGCATACATTTTGTGCTGTGCCAACACAAAGCTGGGAGTTTCGGAGCATGAAGGCAGCATGAGAACAGAGGGATGGAGAGATTTCCTTGTGGCTGTCCTGCAATGGGGATGGCTGGCACCAAGAGTTGGAGCACATCCCTGTGCCTCTGCAGAGAGCTGGAGCACAGCCTGCCTGAGAGGGTTGGAGTGGCTGCAAGCTTGGAGATGCAGCCTTGGAGATATCCTGTGGCACCAGGTGGCTTCATGTCCAGGTGCATGACAAGAAATACATTCTTTTCTAAGTATTACTTTTTTCCCTTTTTTTCCCTGATTATCACTATGCAGGGTTTTTTTACTTCCATCTTGACCCTGACACTTATAGGTAATATTCTGTGCTATGTTCAGTCAAATTATTGGGTTTGTTTTTTTTGTTTTTTTTTTTTTTTTTTATGTGAAGATGATGGAGTGTCACTCTGGAGGATTACAATGAAGTAGGAATAATTGGCAGAGGATAGCAGGGAAGGGAATGGTATAGTTTTCTGGAATTAACAGATGAATTAGTGAACAGATTATTAGGACCAAATGAATGAATTGTAGATGTAAAATATAGGATATATTTTAAGACAGCACATAATTCTGCTATTTTTGTGTGTGTTGATTCAGATGTTAAATTTTTGGTATTTTGTTTTTCCAAATATTTTTAATTTTAATAATTTTTATATAAATGCTTTCATGGTAGTCTCTTTTCTTCTACTTGAGAGGAATGTAAACTCTGCTTAGGGCCAACCCAAAAACTAAGTGAGAAATTTGGTTTTGAGCAAGTGACCAGCAGTAAGGGATCTGGGTCCTCTGCCTGAAGAGTTCTGACCTCCTTTCACAAAGCAATGCCTCAAACTAATATATTAGTCCTATATGACTAATATACCTAAAGAAGGGTCCCATATAAGCACATCAGCAGAGCTGGTGCTGGGGATGTTTGAACACTCACAGACTGCTCTGCAATGGAAACAAAAGAGCATCAAGTGGGAACAATCATAGTAAAATACACTGGCTTATGTTGGAAGGGAGCTTAAACATCATCTTGTTCCAACTCCCCTGCCACGGCAAGGACACCTCCCACTAGACCAGGTTGCTCAGAGCCCCATCCAGCCTGACCTTGAACACCTTCAGGAGTGGGGCAGGCACAGCTTCTCTGGGCACCCTGTGCCTGTGCCTCACCGGCCTCAAAGCAAAGAAGTCTGTTTAAAAAGGGTACTCCTGGTGTGAACTACGTGCACTAATGCGAATTCACGGATTGTAATTGGAACTACCCACTATCCTGCAGTTGTGTGAAGAAGGAAAATCAGAGGAAAAACCCCTTTTCCCAGGAGAAGGGTTGGATTTTTTAGGAAATCAGATTTTAACCTGTGTCCCAAGAAATTCCGGCAGTTGGTATGCAAGCTCTCTAGAGACCAATTGGAAAACTTACTTGTGTGATGTCTTCAAATTTTGTTCCCTGTAGTTTCCAGAAGGTATGGCAAAGTGGAACAGAAAAAAAACCCAGTCACTTTCTATGAGACTACCCAAAACCATATCACTTGCTTTAAAAATATATTTTCTGTGTGTTTGTTTTGCTTTATGAAAGACCAAACTGATTTTCTGAGGGAACTTGCTATAAGTTTCTTCCAAACTGACCGTAGTATAGGGACTTCTGTGCAAGCTGAAAAACTGGAAACGGGAAAAAATGTCCAGTGCTGGACAAAAATAACAACCCAATGTGAATTGCCTGTTGCTGGCAAATTCTCAGTGCTTTCAGCAGTACTTTGAGAGTTGTGTTTGAGCTTCCCTTGCTTGTTGTTACCTCAGATATATGTCATGCATCTCAGAAGAGTCCTTGGCCTTCTTCAGGGAAGTTTCTAACAGCCTTTGAGTCCCCTGCCATTGAGATTTGAAGTACCTGCTTCATCAGATTTTTTTTTTTTTTGAGTGAGAAGCTGTGATAGTGGTATTATCAATGAGACTAAAATACATATTCCCAGATACTGGATTCTGATGGCATTGTTTTTGGTTTAGACAATTATACTTTTTTCCATAATTAGTATTTCCTTTTATGATTATGCAGGAGAAGCCAGTTCAGCACACTTCAATATACATATTAGTTAATTTATAATAAAAATAAGCTACTACAGAAAGTAAAGACACTGTACCTTCTGTACCTTTCAAAATACTTGGTGCTTTTCATATGTGCTCTCCACCTCTCTGCCTGCACCTGGACAAAATTGTCTTTTCCACTGTGTGGAATTAACAGAATGCTGTAGGAGACACTGTTTACTCTCCTTGGAAATGGGACTATTTCACTAATCAAGTTTGTCAAACAATTTAAAACCTAAAAAAGGAAGTTCTATAAATAACAAGTACAATGTTTCAGTGTTTCGTCTTCCAAACATTTGCACGTTTTCATCTATGCTAAAACTAGAATCAGGATGTAAGAATAGCAAGTAATTTGACACTGGACAGACTGGACAGCCAATAAGGGCTTCAGAAGAGATAGTGTTTCTGTTTGATGTGTGAATAGATAGGACAGCTAGAGTCTTGTTATTTCACTTCTGCTATTAAATCATACTTAGTAATATGGAAACAAATTAAATCAACCTGGATGAAAAATATGACTTGTTATTCTGACAATTCCTATTTAAATAGAAATGCCAGAAACGTCCCTGGAAGGTGTAAGTGCTACACAGTGGCTTTGATTGGCTAGAATGGAATAAAAAAATAACAGTGTTCTTTGGACACCAACTCTGATTGCCTTTCAGTGAGCTGAAGAAAGGACTTTGATATAAGAGTGCTGTAAAGAAGATATTTAGAAGTCCTGGAAATTGCCTCCTGGATGAAGCCAGCATTCCCCACTTTTGACAAGGCTGCTCTAATACTGATTGCCCAGCAAAATCTCTTCGATGTAGTGAAGGAGAGTTGCATGTCATGTGCCATGTCCAACAGTTACTTATTTGTGCCCTGGTATTACCACAAACAGAAACACCTACTGCTGTGACCACCATATCAAAATCATAACTTCCAGGAGGTCAAATTGTTTCAAGCTGTCCAACATCTTCAGATTGAGGAAAAGGAAACAGTTAACTCAGAGCTCTTTAAAAATCTCCCTGCTGTCCCTCAGTGAGTGAGCCTTCCCTGAAAAAGGCAGACAAAGCACTTCTAAACTGAGATTCTTTTTTCTGAATTAATAGGTATAAATGTATTTTGAAAGCACTGGGGACAAAGCATACATATTGATGTGTACCTTGATGATCTTACAGGTCTTTTCCCACCTTAATGATCCTAGGAATCTACAGCAGACAAGAATTATCTCCCAGACAGAACAACTCAAGCTGAGGGGAATGATTCTTTGGAAGCATTAATACACACTTAATATACACTGCTTACTGTTCGGAGCAGCCTGCTGGAGTTAAGCTGAGCTAAGGGTGCCAGGCACCTGCTCCAACTTGTGTTTAAGAGGAGCAGACTGGGTGTCCTGTAGTGTGGCTGTCATGCCTTTGTCCTGATCTGATTGACAGTGGTGGTTGCCTGCACGGTGATGTACGTTCTGTACTTTTTGGGATTCAGTGACATGATCTGGCTGCTCACATGATTGCTGGGGTTCTTTGTGAGGACACAGCTCTTTAAGAGATAATGCCAGTGGGAGGACAGCAATGCAGATGCTTTATAACCATCAACCTCAAAAGAGCTGCACATATCACCCTCTTGTTCTGGCAGTACAATAGAGCATCCACCGTTTCGATGTAGGTAGGCTCTGTTAAGAGGTTGTTGGTTACTTGTTCAGGAAAACTCATACCTGAAATGCTCATCCATCCAGTGTAGTGCTGGATCTGATGATGCTCTTGTTGGACGTGCTACTGACTGGCATTGTTGGGCTGGAATTGTGTGACATCCTCATAAAAGGTCATGAACAATGTGCTCTCAGATCCTTATTTCCAGGAAAATTGTGTCAAATCTCTTCAGGCTTGGTGAGGGGCAAAGATTTCAAGTGGGTTACCAGTCTATCAGAAAACAGTCTATCATCTCCAGCTGTAAATAATACAGTGATAAACTGTTTGATCAAAACATTTTGAAGTGGAATTGGTCAGCACATCCTAGGACACTACAGAACATAAAGCCCATACTTCACATTAATGAATATCTAATGCTTCATATATATTTTAATAGAACAGAGAGAGAAGCTCAGGTTGTTTTGTTGGTTTTGTCTAAAAAACCTCTTCAATCTTAGGAGTCTGAGTCACTATCCTGAATCGTTTCAAAGACAATCCTTTAATCTTTAAAAAATACTATTAATATATTTACTAGAACTGCACAATAGAATTGAAATGTAGATCTTCATGTATTTATTTTTTGTATTTGTAAGCAGGAATAATTCCTGAATACTTATTTATCTGGTGAATTTTTATTCATCCATTTATATTTTCACTGCTGACCAAAACAAAGAGCTAAGAACTTTTCATAAGACTAACAGATATTCAATTGATCAAGTTTTATGACAATCGCGCTCTTGCTAGAATGACAAAATTTAGATTTTTTTTTTTTTGTGGTACAAATTAATTATTTATGATTTACCTTGATTTTCATTATTATTACATTGCTTTCCTTGACTGTGATATTCAACAGTGAACAGTGTTCTTGTCCAAGCCCTCAAGCATGGCTCAGACATATAACAGCTCTTCAGGGATGCTGCAGTTCAGGTGAGTTCAGGTGAGTATACTTTTCTAAACTCTGTGAAATCTGTCCACAAGAGATTTCCACCAACAGAGGGAAAAAGAGACTGGCAGAAGTCTGTGTGCTGTTCCTCAATGGAGCTGATGACCAGAGCAGCATGACTGATGTCTTCTGTAACACCTGCCTTGTCAGGATAGCAGCAACCACAGATCCTTCCAGACTGTGCTGTGGAGTGTGGAGTAGCCAGATTTCATGCTACACTCTTTTTTTGTGGTATTTCTAGCATAATTTGCGTATAAGATTTGACCATAATTTGATTAAGGGCCAAATCGTGCTCCTTTAGAATATTGGCAAATTGCAATTGTTCATTAAGGCTGTGATGTGTATATGTATATAATATGTATATGTATATAAATATGTTTATGGGGGGAATGGGGGAGGTCAGGAAGGTGATAATGAAGGCTTCCTTGGCACCATTTTTTCTTTCCAGTCCATGAGAGTACTCTTGTCACTGTTTCTTTCCTCATCCTATTATTTTTTCATCTTAAACTGAACTCTGGTATAGATGTCTTTTCCATGCCAAAACTGATTTTCATTTTCACGGAGAGTACAAGATATCTCATATTAAAATGCACTAGGAGGGATTATAGAATTGAGAGCTTTGCAAGAGCTTTTGTTGGTATTTCACAGAATTGTTGGGGTTCAAAAGGACCTCTGCAGTTACCCGGTCCAACCCCCCTGCCAAGGCAGGGTCACCTTGAGCAGGTGATGCAGGAACACGTCCAGGATGGGTTTGAATGTCTCCAAAGAGGGAGACTCCTCAACCTCCCTGGGCAGCCTGTTCAGTGCTCTGCCTCCCTCAATGTAAAGAAGTTTTTCCTCATGTTGAGGTGGAAGTTCTTGTGGCTTAGTGCATGTCCACTGTTCCTCGTCCTGTCGCTGGGCTATGCTGAAAAAAGACACCTTCTTCTTGGCACTTATCTTTAAGATATTTATATGCATGTATGAGATCCCTTCTCAGTCTGCTCTCTTCCAGACTGAACAGGTCCAGATCCTGAAGTCTCTCATCATAGTAGAGATGCTTCATTTCCCTTATTATCCTTGTGGACATCCACTGGACCCTGTCCTGTAGTTCTTTGTCTTTCTTGTGCTGAGCTGGACTCTACTCCAGATGAGGCATCACTAAGGCTGAGTGGAGAACCTTTGCACTGTCTGGCATTAAATATTTTATTCAAGAAAAAATGAAAAGAAAAATCCTCAGCTGGACTTTATTGCTAATAATAGTTTGCCTTGTTGAGGCCTGCTGCAGTGTGGCTAGAGTTAGATATTTTAAAGAATGCCCTAGTGAAGTAGGGGCCCAGAAGCCATTTGTTGCAGTGATGTATACATGTTGAAGCTTTGATGCTGATGGTTAAGTGAAGATGGATCTGAGACTTCTGATTCTTCAGTCTTGAAAATTTTTGCCTGGTTTGGTTTATCAAATTGCAAAAAAATACAAATAGCTCTAACCTAAATCATTATCTTTGTAGGCATTCTTAGATTTGGAGGTTTAAATTCTTAAATTCTGACAAGGTTTCAGCATGCTTTACGAGAAGCTGCACACAAACCTTGAGTGCGAATAACAGGTATTCCAAAAATGAGTAAGATTTTTGCAGTGTGGCTACACTGTCTCAGGAATGGTTTACACAGTGAAATAGTAGTTTCAGTGTTGAAAATGGTATTGGCTCTTCTTTATGCCTTAGCTAGAAAACCAGAATACTGGCAAAAGTGTGGGACATTATTAACCTTGTTGTGTGCTTATGTTAGAGATAATACTGCAGCACCAGTATTTGCTATTATAAATGTTTTGCTGGGCTTTTAGCTGTATCTGTTCTTCCCTGTCCCTGGGGACATTTGTTGTTAGGATGGATTTAGGGTGTTTTCTTCCAAGTACAATATTGTTCAAGAAAACAAGCATTCAATATTCATGAGACAGACCCATAGACTAAAGAAACTGAAAAACACCCTCCTAACAGTAAATCCTTGGGAAGGTAGATACAGTGTATATAGTATCATGCATTATGCATTTTGTCTGATATACTGCTGAATAACGGGGCCGAGAATCGATAGGGGTTTTTGTCATGCCCTTTTAGGGACAAACAGAATTATATGTCCTAGCCAACTTCTTTTCTGTAAGACCTTACACTGCCAGGCATGTCCACTCATATGCATTTCTCATAAGGCCATTGAAAGCTGTAACTCTTGCAGGAGTCCCTGAAAAGATTTGAGCACCTCTAAATATGGGGCTGTGAGCCACAGGAGGGAATCTCTGAATTGTCCATGCTCACAGTGGCTCTAGTGCATTTTCACACAGCTCTTTGCTGGAGAGCTCTTATTTTCCCCTTTCCTTTTCTACAATGAAATATCATGTTTGTGGTTTTTAAAAAGTATTTTTCATAGTTCTTTGACTTGCTTCTTAACTTTATTAAAAGCAGACTAATTAGAGGGAAAATGTCACATACATTGATATCATTGCCTAACACAGTGAAATGTACTAAGTAGAGTGAAATGGAAGGAAGATCTTTATAGATGAGTATGGTATTTCTTCCTAGCCTAAGGATGATGAAGCCCATCTTTTTCTCACAGAAAAGTAATGAATTACCTTCTTTTGATCTTGCATAGTTATTTTCTGTCAAACACAAGTAATCTGCCTTGTGCCTGGTACAGACTACTGAAGATAAAGCCAGGCTGTGCTCTCCATCCTTAGTTTAACATGTCTGGAATTACTTGTCAGTCAAAGCTTAAGAAGAATAGGTATCACTGCCACATCCAGGCTGTACACAACTTCTGCACATACAAATTTGCACAATCTCTGCCATTTGAGTTTCCATCTCCTACTCCACTTCAAAATGTGATCTTGGATTCTTGGCTTTGAAATGAAGTCCATACATAGGAGCTGGGTAAGGACTGTAGATGCCAAGCCACAGAAGACATATGCCTTCCATTTCTGAGAAGTAAAAAATTTAAAAGGCACTCTTGTCCTTTTGCATTACATTGTTCATATGCTCAAAAGAATACAATGGTGACTTCACGTGGTTCTCTACTCTTTCTGGTTGCTGCAGACTGCTTCCTTTGCCATCTCTGTATGGAAGACAGACATCTCACCGAAAATTTTATCTTCTTCTCTAGAAACCAGTAACATTTTATCAAGCAATATTCTGAGGCATCCTTTTGAGTTACCCAAGTGAGTTGTTACTGGATCAAACACTCTGTACTAGGCTGGAGTCAAGAGATGATACCAGAGTAAGTTTAAAGTTCAGCTGAAACCAGATTTTTTGCTCTCCCTTCTACACAGGCATTTTGCTCTGTTTAATTTGGGATTTGCCTGGATTCTTAATCTTAGCAAAATTATTCTTTCTTCTGTAACAGGATATGAATGACTGGACATGATAAACAATGAAATACCTTTGTAATTGTATCTACATGAATATTTCATATTCTTAGGGCAGTGAATTTTTGTCATGTCTGAGAATGCTCTGAAACACCCGATTAAACTTAATTGTTTGCGTTTGCTCCATTCCCCTCATACTGATGACACAAGTCCTTGGCTGCTGGAGATCACACCATTTTTCAAAAGTTCAGTGTGGCTACAAGGACATTAGAAGCTGAGGAATAGGCTGTGAATCTTCACCCTTTCCTTGTAAATTCTGTAACAGTGGAAGTGGAAGGAAGTGAGTTAAATTGGTCTTGTCTTTCATTTTGGAAGTCTGCTTTCCTCTTTTACAGTATTCATATAGAGATTGGCTGCAACAGAGGCTAAATGTGAATCCTTGCAGGTAAGCAATGTGCCAGGAATTTCACAGCGTGCACATCCTCTGAGACTGAGAGATAAGGAGCTAGTGCTAATAATGTTTTCAGCCCAAAATGGGTAAAAGCACTTTTTCCAGCAGTTACTTTTTGATTAACTGGAAATCCATATATAGATCAAATGTATGGATTTGATTGTGAAATAACAGTATTTCTCAACATCAAGGAAGGGATGAAGGAGAAACAGGAAAATCAAAATGGTGTTTGAGAAGGTGGATTTCAGTGACCTTTGTGAATTTGTGAGGCTCAGATCTGAAAGAAAAACAAGATGAAGTTAGCTCACAATTCTTTGGTGGATTAATATTAAGGGTACAGTGGTAAAATAAATGTGGAAATAAACCAACTTGTCTATATTGTAAGTTCTTCACTGAACTTAAACACAAGGAATAAAAATACAGAAGTTGGAGTGCAGGTCAGAGAGCTGGGACAAGTCTCAAAGTACAGCATGGGTAGGCAGAGATAAAGGTATCAGAAGTGACAGTGAACAGAATGTGATACATTTAATGAGGGACATGAAAAGTAACTGGAAATCACTTGAAAAGTACATTAATGATAAGACAAAGAGCAAAAAAAATTTTGTACACTACTGACTCTGATAAGTAAGTTAAAAGGTTAAAACATGTTAAAATGTTTCTTTTGTATCAGTCTTTGTATCAATAGCCATCTTTCACAATTAATACTAAAGACAAGTGAAGACAATCTAGGCCTTTAAGGGGGTACACCAGGCCAGATCATTGTAGATGTGCCCTGATATTTTAAGACTGATTTTAAGATTTGCCTCTGTTGAACAACTGACCAAAGCTGTTTCAGTAATCTTGCAGGTTCATGAGTGACAGAGGACAGAGGACCAGAAACAAAACTAAATGTAGTGCTTCTCTTGCTAGAGCACAAGAGCTGGGGATTTATAACTTAACTCTAATTCCGAGAACAAGTACTACTTCTGATAAAGTTTTGTAAAAACCTAGACAATAATGAGGCAAATAAAAGCCTCCCCCTTCTTTCCATCCCTCTGACTCCCCACAAATGCAAGAAAAGTAAGTGTAATTTAAAATGTGAAGACAGGACCTGACTCTACACAAGTAAACACTTGATTATAGCAAGCCATGTAATTCTGCTTTCTAGCAGAAAAGCAGAATTACAATTCCATAAGCATCAGGAAAAGTTTCAGATGTGGAAATTACTAGTATCGTATGGAACCGGAATACCCAGCTGGCACTTCAAACAAGCTTCCTGGATGGTCTTGTGTAAGATCATGCTAGTAGTTTCTGGCTGGAGAGTGTTCTCCTTTCTTTGATTTTTATGTCTATTTCATACTAAGTATTGCTAGCTTGGTTTTAAATGCAGAAAGAGTTCCACACTCGGGAGCACGTGTTCAGGTTTCTCTCTCTCCTCTCTCTCTGTGTGTGTGCGCACGCATTTCTGTGTGTGTGCAAAGGATACTGAAGCGTAAATAAAGAGGAAATCTGCATGCAGGTATTATCTGCTATTGAACAGAGGATGTGCCACCAAGCCCATAATCGATGTTTATTGAAGGAAGGAATAAATATTGCATGATGGTCTAGTCATTGATAGAGTTGTCTCATTCTATTTAATAAGCAGAGGAGGGTTTATAGTGTTTGCCCAGCCATTTCCCAAGATACCTTTTTTTTCCCGGGCTTTGTCACAATGTTACTTTATTGCTTCTTGCTGTGTTAAGGTCCTGCCTCTTCTTGTCTGTTCTCCGACTGGAATACATTCATCAGAAGATCAACTGCTATGAATCAATGGACCTGCAGGGAAACTGCTGCAGGAACATTGATTTACAACAGCTCAATATTGGCTCTTATTCCTCACAAATTGCCGATGTCATAAACTATTAAGAAGCCAAGTTCGAAAAAAGTATCCATGACACAGACTGGAAAACAACACTAATTTTATTTCATAGAGAAAAAAAAAAAAAAAAAAAAAAAAAAAAAAAAAGTTTAGCATGAAACGAAGGCAAGACATATAAAAAGAGACAAGATGATTATTTTAGGATAGTGAGTATTCCAAATGATAAGAATAGTGAACAACGCTATGATTTGGAAATTTACAAGGGATTTGAGAAATATCTGGTTTTCGAAATGTATTTCAAATCAAGTACAATGGGTTTGGAACTTTCTATCCATTCCCATTGAATGACCTAGCTGCAGAGTTTTGTTACTTTGTCCTTCTCCAGATTACACCCTGTATCTCAAGCATTTTAATTAAAAGCAATGTTTCCATATGCGTCATTTTTGACCAAACAGCATTTTTCAGTGGGAAGCAACTAACTTGGAAAGTGGGAAGTAATTATCTCTACAGTGTAGTCATTATTTTTTTGTGAGCTCTAATTGTATCCAAATCAGAGCTCATGTAAATCTGGTTTGAAGCAGTGTATTTTTGCTCCAAGGCAATGGAAAATTTGCACAAATCACCAAAACCCCTTGTTAGACTCCAGTCTCTTACCCAAATATCAAAATTAATTGTAAAAAGATTGATTACGTCTTTGTGTGCTGAACTCTTTTTTTCTACCACTGAAAAATAAAGCAGGATTTGTATCCTTCCTGCATTAAAACAAATACAGATCTTCCCCTAGGCCTGTTTTAATAAATACAGCAGTGAAAGGAATTTTCAAGAACATCTTTCCAGTTTGTGTCTCAACTGAGTAATTTTCTTCCTCCCCCCCCCCCCTTTTTTTTGCAAGTAAAACTAAAGGTAACTTGAAAAAAATTATGTTGCATTTCATTAGTGGGTGAGAAGATGTGCTGTTTGAGTCCAGATAGTGAAGAACAATGAGATGAGGGCATCTGGTGTTCTCTAAGGGTTGCAGTTTGTGAGCACTTTTCACTGGACTGATGTAGTGCAGAAATGGGAATGTATTACCACTTACCTGTAATGAGAGGAAAGTGGAACTTGCATTCTCACTTTCTTATTGAAAGAAGCTGCTTAGCTCATCAATCCTGATCTAAAGTATCAGGCTTTGCCTGTTGGTTTCACTTTTCATTTGCTTTTCAATTCATTCACAATCAAGATGAAAGTCAAGATTGAACAAAATGTAGTCCTGTCCTTTCCACAGGCGTCTCACTGTTTTAAATCTGTTGCCATACACGCTTAGTCTTTCTTTCTTGGAGAAGTTAGAATTTGGTTCCTATCTAGTCAAATAATAAAAAAAAGCATATCTGTTTGGGGTTTCTTGGGGGTTCTAAAGACTATAAATTGGAGTATTTATCAGGAAAACCAATGTCGCACAGAAGAGACCTTCCTTTCTTAGTTAATATATCTTTAAGGGTTGACTGAGGACCCAATATGTTTGTTAGGAAGAATAAAAACACATACATGCCCACAGAGAACTTCCTTTGAAATAAAATGAGATGATGAAGGTGGAGAATTTGGGAATCAGATAGATAAGGGGTTCATAGCCAGGCCTCTTCTGGTTTAGTTTGAATGCTGAAGGTTTAATTTATTTGTCCAGTAAAATGGTGATGGTATTAGGTGGGTAGCTAGAGACCCCTTGCTAAGATTAGAGTGCTTTTTTTGTTAAGTTCTGGTAAAAAACATGCAACAGTGAAAATAAATGTCCTAGGGAGCTCACAACGACTATGAAGAAAAGTTATGTTACTTTAGGGGTCAGGAATTGAACAGAGACCTGAACAATATGTGAAGTTCACACGCAAAATAGGTAGGTTCTATGAGATTAAACAAAAAATAATCAGTGAGCAGAAAAAGGAAAACTGCTTTTAAAATATTTTATATAAATCAGAAAGTAAAAACAAATCTCTTAAGATCATGAAGCTGAAGAAAAAAACCCACCTTGTTAGCTTAATCTCTGTCTTAAGCCATTACTGCAAATACCTGAGCCTCTCTTTTCCCCGCCACTTCTCTGCCCTTATGATGGTGGTGACCATGTTAGTCTAAAAACCTCCATTGAACACCAGGTTCTGGAAAGAAAGATGGAGGGTTCTTTCTGTCCCTTGAGACGAAACAAGCTAGAAACAGACAGCTCCCAACAAAACTCCCATTGGGGCAATTTCTGTTCTTACAGCTGTTTGTTTTATTTTTTTTCACCTTGGAGAAGTGACTGGGGAAATGAAAAAAAGACAGATTTGATGCCATTGAAAGGGATGACAGTACATGTTAAAGTGAGGCCTATTCTCACATGCTGTTTGGGGTATATTGTTATTTTGCCTCATTAATACTCTATTGTGCTGCAGACTGCAGACTGCAATAGAACAGTGTGTAATTTCGAAAGACAAATACTTTTCTGCTGAAGTGGATATCTACCTTACACGTATCTCCACATGCTGATCTTCCAGCAATTGTAAGGCAAAGCACAAATCTTTTGATGACTTTAGTTCTGTATCATGACATTCCTTTACAGGGTTTACAGGATTATCCCAGTTTATTGGCTAAGAGTGCAAGTACTGCAGTACTAATCCTGCTATAACTATTTCTGGAACACTGGAGTAGTTCTGCTCTTGAAATTATTGAGCATATAATTAATTCCATCGTTTGGTAAGTATGCTTTATTTACTGTGTACCATACCACACCCAAGAAAAAGACAAGTGTTTTGAAATGTAGCATGTGCAGAGAACGTAAATTATTATTAATCACATTTTCTTCATGTGCTAATTTGTATGTTTGATATACTTAACTCTATACTCTAATTATAAAGGCATGCAGGCAAAACAGATGCTGATTTCTGTGTCTACAACCTGATCCATCTCCTAATGGCATGAAGAAAAGGTTAGTTCTCAGTGCTTCTTTGTTGTAGCACTTGTCTGAGTTTTACATTCTGCCCATCTTAAAGGAGAAAGACTAGAAACCACAGTGGGATGCACACACTTATTACCTGCTCCCTTACATTTTTCACTAGCTTTGTCTCCATGAATGCAGATGCAATACCAGAACACAAGGCCAGATCTCTATTCTGCCTGTGCTGTATGCTGTATGGTATCATCTACCTTTTATCACTCTAAACTTAGTGTTTTTTGAGTCCAAAACTTTATAATGATTAGCTTCAACTATCTTTTTACTTCCCTTAAGATTTTGCCTTTTAGTATTCTACCCATTATACTTTATAGACATGACCTGTTTCAAATTTGTCTTAACACCAGCTTGACCTAGCTGCTTCTGTTGCCCTGTTGCCAAGGGAATGCTGAGTGCCATACTGATACTAGTTTTTTCCTTTCTCTTTGATATTCTGCAATATCCTAGGGAAAAATACTTTTGTATTTTCCAGTCTTGTCACACCAGTACAATGTCACGGCTGAAGTGCAGCTGTACCTTCTGAGTGGTGGCAGCACCATGGTGGTTTGGGGACTACTGGAAAACCCAAGACCCCTGTTAGGAATGTTACTGGTTGTGGTGGCTCCAGGACACTATGCCATTATATTGGTTTGGGTCCTTGTTACACATCTCTGCTGATGGCTGCAAAATTACTTCCAAGGACACCAGGGTTGTATGATGATGAAAAGCTGCTCCTGGACTTCCCCTGTCATGAGGGGCCTTGTCCTGGAGGATCTTTGCTAATTGAAGATTTTGGTTAGTGGTCTGTAGTATTACAAAGGTTGTTTATTCCCCATTGAAATGGATTCTTTATTTTTGGTTTTATGTCTGAGTTAAGGACAAGGATTTGGAAGGTTCCTTATTTGGGGCCATTGCTGATCCTCTACAAGTGAAATTGTCCCAGGTGAGCTCCCCCACCACCATCCTATCCTCCCTTTTATTTTTGTATAGGCCCACCTAAGGAGAAAAAAATTCTTTATGAATATTCTTAGTGAGGAATAAACAGGAAGAGACAGTAACCTCTAAAAGTTTATAAAGTCTTATATGATAAAAGCATTAAATAACAGTGAAAGAGGTGTCTGCCTTGACAGAAAACTACATAGTGACAGAGTTTTCCATTAGTTAACAGCTTCCAGCACTAAATGTCTTAAATCAGCTTTTGAAGCAGCAAACAGTTGAGTGCTTTTTAAAATTTAACTTTAATGACTAGGTCTTGGCTCTATTCCCAGCAAAGAAACAAACAAAATAACTTGTTTGTGGGCTCTAAAAAAATTGAGATTTGCTTTCTGATACTTGATTTCTACTTGGGGAAAATTAATAATTCCTCAAGTCATCAGTTTCATTCTGAGATTAAACAGAATAAAGACTCTGAATCCTCTCTGGGCCTAATGGGATGCTTCTCTGCCCTTGCTCTTCCTTGTTTTTTGCAGGGTGTGTGGATATTGGAGGTGTGGGCTAGAACCCTCACAGTGGTGTTTCTAAGCATGAAACTGAGGATTTGTTTCATGTCCCTGCAAGGCTGCACAAAGGCTGAGGATGGTGAATAGTATGATAGTCTGGGAGGAGTGGGTAGGGCACAAGGCCAGCCTGGTGCAATCTTGCCCCTCATGCCTACTGGTTGGACTAAGGAATGAAGAAACTTTCTTGTTACATATCCATGTACCAGTACACAGTGACCTTCCAGATGGATCCCAGTTATGGGCTCTCCAGTACAAGATGGATGTACTGGAGACAGGCCACTGAAGGGCAATTAAGAGGATTAGGGAACCAGAGCATCTCTCTTAAGAAGAAAGTCTGAGAGACCTGGGATGGTTCAGGCCAAAGAGATGGCTTGAGGGGATTTTAATAATCTATGAGTGCCTGAAAAGAGGGCACACAGAGAACACAGACAGGCTCTATTCAGTGGTGCCCAGTAGCAGTTTGTGCAGTGGCACAAACTGAAACACTCTTTTGGCTGCTGGGGTGACTGGGAACAGGCACAGGTTGCCTGGAGATCTTGTGGAGTGTTCAGTCTTGAACATAATCAAAAGTTCTCTGGACATGGACCTGGGCAGCTAGCTCTAGGTAGCCTTGCTTGAGCAGGGAGATTGGGCCAAATGACCTCCAGAGGTCCCTTCCAACCTCAACTATTCTGTAATTCTGGGATTTATAACAGTAAATGAAAAGATCCATGGCAGTTCTTTGGCTCTTAGGCAAGTGGTGTGTCATAGGTCATGCCCATACCAGCTGAGTTCCCTTTCCCCTGCTGAACACAGTGCCTTGAGCTGTACTGTGTCCTGGAGCAATCTCTGGTGTGTGCTCCTTTATGAGAGGTCACAGTGGCTGATACATGGCCAGAGCCAAACTTTGCCTGGCAGTGTACTAATGAGCTGGACTGTATCCATGACTATGGGCCTGTGTTGAGCCTATGGCCAACATTTGCACCATTTGCTAATAAAAACACAGCCTATCAAACCTATTCTCCATAGCCCAACCACATTAAAAGAAATCATCATAATCACCAAGAGATTTTATGTATAGGTTTCTTCCCTCTGCATGTGTTCACCATTTACAGATAATTAAAGCATCCTGCACTCTGCTTTGCCTCACAACTTTCTTGACTCCCTCTCTAGCCCAGGCTTGCTGGTGCTCTCCTGATCCTGATCCTGTCCAGGGGTTTTGCCTGTGCTTTCACAAATCATCATTCATTTCAAGGGATTTTACTGGAAATTTGGTGCTGAGTGACCTGTTTTCCTTAGCAGGTACCTGAGGCTGTGTAGCTCTACCCTGGGACTTAGTAGCTGTTTTCTGCTGCATGGGGAACTGGCTGTAAAGGTGTGAAGCAAGTCAATTACATTCCTAATGTGTGCTCACTGGGGAGGCTAATGCTGTCACAGCTTCCCAGATGCTGCCTCCACTGCAGGGAGAGGGGAACTGAGAAATTGAGGAAGAGAAAGGCAGTGAAAAAAAACCATAGAAAAATTATATAAATACAAAAGCAGGAGAAGCCCAAAAAAGAATAAAAAGAAGAAAGAAATACTTTAAAAAATAAAGTAGTTCTAGAAAGAAACATGTGTCTAGCAGAACAGAGAAAGAAAACAGACCAAAGTGGTGGAATAAACAGAAAAATAGAAGGACAAGGAGAAAAATAAAAATATGTTCTTTCTTGACATTTAGAGCAGTAGCACTGCTCTAAAAACTGTGTAAATAGCCACATCCCTAGATTTGTGTTTTGCAGTAGTTCTACTACACATTTTATAGCTTTCAACAGTATTCTAGCTGAAGCAGAAGGAATTTGTGGCATTTTTCTCCCTTTATGTCCCCCAGCACCCTCTCAACATTTCCTATGTTCTGCTGACAGAAGGCAGAAAGGTTACTTGGCACCCTTCACCCACTAGATTAAGTGCAAATCCATTTTGGCAGTGATTCCTGGTAAGCTGCATATGTTTTGCACATGGCCCTTTCCCTGTAAAGTTTTGGGTAATATTCTGTTAGTTTTCTCTCTCGTTTGTTTCCTTTCCCTGTGCAGCTGGAATGTGTGGGCACGAGCATTGGTATGGTGCTTACCTTTTGCTAGTTTACTGTATGTTTAAAACTCACCCACGCTGATAAGTATTTTTGCCTCCCTCTTCTTTGCCTTATCTGCAGAATCTTTCTTTCCTGTGTTACATACAAATATTGGTTAGAAGCTTCTGCACAAGGCAACATGTTTTACCAGCCACCAACACAGCACTAAGAAAATGACAGTTACATTTACTGAGTGCACCAGCTCTGCACTATTTGCACCCAGGCTGTGTACTGTTTTCCTCATTTTTGAAGAGCGTGTGAGGTTTTGTTTGTTTGAAGAAAGGGCAAAACAAAGAGATTCTGTATTTGCTTATGATTCCAAACCTCTCATGCAGCTTGCGTTGTGCACAAGCTCTTCTTTCAGAAAGAAGATGATCCAGTGCTGATCCAGTCTGTTTCTGGAGTTTGGTTTTCAGTCTGTTTTTGTGATACCTCATTCTTTCTCCATTTTTCACTGCTTGTTCAGCCAAAGAACAATGAACTCAACACCTTTGCACACGTAGCTCAGATTCAGAGGATCTACAGATAAGGAAGGCCATCAGAGAATGTCTTTCTTGTACCATTTCAAACACTTGATACCGCGGTGAAAAAATGTTACGAGATACAAAGTAATGTATTTTAATCCTGAGAGATGTAGGCAAGGCATTCTGATGAATATTCTCTGTCCCTTAAACAAAGAAATCTTTTCTATATATCTCACATCTAGTACAAAGATTTTAGGAATCCACGTGAGACGCTTCACTCTTACCATCTTTATTGTTCATTTGAATTTGGAGTAGTACAGCAACACAAAAAATAATTAAAGCTTCCCACTTCCCAAGGCAGCTATTCTTTATGTAACTTTTATGAGTAATGAATGAATATTGGGTAGCTCACCATATCTGAGCTTTTATTGAAGGAAGGCTTCAATTAATTGCCCAGTGCCAAGATTTCGTGCTAGCATTGCTAGACCAAAACTGTTGCATGGTTACACTAAATCTTCCATATACTCTGTTGTTCTTCCTGAACAATCTTCAAGTGCTGAATTGGATTATTTTCTTGTGTGCTTGCTTGTTTGAAAAGATTGTCAGCTGTCCTGGAAATGCAGTAACCTCCAGTGTGGTGATGTACAGGCTTCTGCTGTTTTTCTGTCCTGGTTCTGTTAATTGGGAAATGTAACAACAGCATGGGAATACAGGAAATCTGTCACACCAGCCAAGATGCAAAGGAGCTTGTAGTGGCATGGCCTGAAAATATGTGTGGGATGGAACGCATGTGTGGGACAGCTCTTCCTGCCCAAGCAGTTTGAAGGGAAGGAGCTAGCAGGACACCTCTGGTCTTACTCGTGTAGCTGTGGACACTGTGGCTCGTTCTGCTGATGTGGCCAATGACAATGTGGGAGTGACTTGGCATGTGAGAACACACTCCAGACCTGCTCCAAGAGGTGCTCAGCTGTAGTTAGAGGGTCACAAATGCCACAGAGTACCTTTGAGAGTTTGGGGTTTATTTGTCTTTGGACCATATTATATTTATTAGTTTTAGTTTTATTAAATAAATAATAGCTCAGCGGAAAAATATACATACTTGGCTAGGAATGGATTGTCAAAAGCATATCAGCATTTAAACCTCACTTGCTTTCGGACAAAATTGGACCTCCAACTCCTGCATTTTTTAACTCTCCTACTTAAAACACAAAAAGGTGTCTGTTCCTGCTGTGTTTAAATATGAAAGAATGAAAATTCATCCAGGATATAGTTGCTGCTGCCAATAATTTCCCTTGAATCTTTCCACTGTTCTCAGTGGGAATCATACCAAGCCTTTTTAAGGCACATAACAGATTGAGGGACCTATCACTCCTGATATTTGAATTTATTTTGTTTCTGTCAAGAATGTACTTTGCTATGAAAAAGTATCTGTTGATTGTGGCCTTCCCAGAAAATGCACATTCTGATGAGGCACATACGTAGTTCTTGGTTGTATTACTTTCTAAGTCAACACCTTTATGGAAATAATGCTTTGAAGATTTGCAGTAAATAGATTGGTCTGGTTTGGCATTGATTCAGTTTTTGGTGTGGAGTAGTTCCCTGTTTGGGGCCTTGTTGGCTTCCTGTGGACATAGTGGAGAACTACTCAGCAGTCAGTCTTAAATATTGACATGCAATTGAACCAATGGCGAGGGGGTGGATAAGCCTTTTATAAACACACATTTTAAGACAGAAAAGCTGAGGGTGGCTCTATCAGTTTCCGGCCTTGGAGGAGGTGGTGGGCTGGGTCCAAACCGGGCCTGCTCAGCCAAGGTGGCCAGGCCTGGGCTGGTCCAGTCCCCCTGGCCCAGTGGAGATTTTCTGCTCTCAGAGGGGAGGTGAGGGGGCTGCCAAGGCCCTCACTGAGGAGCCTGCCAAGCCCTGTCCCGAGGAGCAGCTGGGGCTCCTTGCCAGCGGGAGGGGCTAGGCCTCTTCCCAGCAGAGCCTGCCACTCTTTTTCTTGCAGAGCCACCAAGCCATGCCAGCCAGAGGCTGGATCAGCACCGGGAACAACTATGTGGCAGAGACAAGCACTGAGAGTGGCCCCGTGGTTGGTGCCAGGTGTGGCCCCGAGGCCAGGAATGGCCGTGTCCCTCCAGACTGCGAGCGGCCATGTGTCTGGGATCAGAGCAGCCAGGGCGGTGCCACACGGTCACGGCCACCTCGGCATGGCTCACAATGAACTTCATTTGCTCAGCCACTTTGAGCCAGCTTTGCTGCAGACAGAAGGACAAAAGCATTGGCTGCAGTTTTTCTTGATTTC
>VYXF01001708.1:188974-203442 GCA_013397295.1 Polioptila caerulea
CTATTTTAGAGGTGGTAAACTGACTGAAAGTTGCAAGTTTTGTCTTAAAGTTGTAAGTGAGGAAGAAAAGAAGGTGGGTGGGGGAAGAGAAGTGTTCTGAAAGTTTATTCTGATTTTATTATTATTTTTTCTTTTAATTCTGAATAAAGTTTTCTTTACACCCTTTCAAGTTTAGGCCTGCTTTGCTTTTCTCTTAATCCTATCTCACAGTAGAAAATAGATCCACCTCATTAATTGGTGCATTGGCCAGGAAATCTCAAATTGGCAAACCTAAAGCCCTATACATAAATGGATATTTCTGCCTGGTTTCAATCTGAAACCACGACATAGATATAACTAGACAAGAGTTGAAGGAAGTTAGAAATGTAGTGGTGTGACCAGCCATGAATGTGCTGTAAATCTCTGGGTAAATTGGATTCTACAGGCTGATAGCAGCAGCTGTATCAATTTGTTTTCAAGTGAGACTCATCTTTTGTACTGTTAGGGGTTTTAGGTAATTCTCTTTTTTTTGTTAGTTGGTGTTTTCAGTTTTTTTAACAGAAACAATTTACATTGCTAGTGTATTAAAAATTACTTGAAGCTAAGTAACAAGCATATTATGTCTTCTTTTTTTTTTTAAAGTTATTTTCACAGCATTAACAACATAAGGACATGACTGAATAATTCATATTTGTTTTACTGAGGCATTCTCACAAGCAATCAAGAGCTTTCTTAATGGTTTGCCAAGACAGTGATTGGATTGCCCAGACAATCTCTGCTTGGAACCTTTGATTTTAAGTGTCTTACCAATGTGTTAATGTGGTTTTCTTTCTAGCTGTCTCCATCATAAAAAATCATTTCCCAACCTATAAACTCATAAATACTTTTTATTCTTTGGTTCTGTCAATTCATATGAACATTTCTTGCTGCTGCAAGTTGATCCTCATGATTGTATTTGTGAACATTCTTTTCTCTTTGAGTTTGCCACTGATAGCCGTTTAAAGTAAAGATCTACTTTATTTGCATGCGTTTCTCTGCTGGAGATGAGCCATATCAATATGATATTATGCATCTTATTCTAGCTGTATCTTCCTACCTGCATTGTCTGATCATATTGGCTTTATGAGGGAAGATTTTGGTATCAGGGTGGCTACAGGGTTGCCGCCCAAAGCTCAGCCCATCACTGGTAGCACCAGTGTGATGCATGTTCAAGAAAGGGTAAAAAACATTGTGCAGCAGCTGTGAGAGAGGAATGAGTCAAATGGAAAAGGAATAGTCCTGCAGCATCAAGGTCAAGTAAGGAGAGGGAGGAGGTGTTCCAGCCACCAGAGCCAACGTTTCTCTGCTGCCTGTGGCAAGGCTGCAGAGCAAAGCAGGTTGTGTCCCTGCAGTCCACAGAGTAGATGGATGTGTCCTGAAGAAAGCTGCAGCCCATGCAGGGCCCACACTCTCCTGGCAGGAGGTGAAACCCACGCAGAGGAACACACACAGGGCCTGTGACCCATGGGAGACTCACTCTGGAACATTCTGTTGCTGAAGTACTGTACCCCAGAGAAAGGACCCATGATGAAGCAGTTCCTGAGGAGCTGCAGGTCATGAGAAAGACCCACACTGGAGCACTTAGCGAAGGACTATATCCTGTGGGAGGGATCCCATGCTGGAGTCGAGAACAGTGTGAGGAAGAAAAAGCAACAGAAATGAGGTGATATCAACTGACTGTAACACCCATTCTCCATTCCCTGATATCTCTCGGGACAGGATGAGTGGTAGAAGAGTTAGGAGTGAAGTTGACCCTGGGAGTGGAAGGAAAACGGGTTTTATTTTGTTCTAGTTTATTTTGGGGGAGAGGGGGAAGTGTGGTGTGGTTATTCTTTTTACCATCCTTCTCTATTTTTAATTGCCAATGAATTAAATTATTCTTCCCAAGCCAAGTGTGTTTTGACTGTGATGGTAATTGATGGGTAATCTCCTTAACACATACGATTTTTCATCTCGTTTTCTCCTGGTCATGCTAAGAAGGAGGTGTGAGAGATTGGCTTGGTGGACACCTGCCATTCAACCAGCGTTAACCAATCACCTTTACCTGAAATTGTCCCTCATGGTCTTTTAGGAAAACCCTATTTAGGGTTTTACTTCACTGAGTATTTACAAAGAAATGTAACCAGATGTCAAGAGAATATGAGATTTCTCACTCCCTAGTTTGGACTTTGTATTTGAGTACACAGAGAAGATGAATGAAAATCCAGGGGTTCTTGCACCTGATTTGAGCTTGTGTGTAATCTGACAACCCACACCTAACTCCCAGCTGTTTTCTTGAGCAACAAGCAGGATAATGTGGCTATGAAAAGGCTTCTTCCTAAATATCTGTTTCAGCCAGAAGTCTACCTTTATCTACCTACTGTAACTAATTATCTGGGCTGAAATATCAACTTATTCTGATGCATTTCTTAAATTCTCCATCTCAGGTCCTCAATGAATCATGTCCTTTTCACTTTCTTTGACATTCTCATACAGGGCAATGAGCAGTGGTTGTGCAATGTTTGTTGACACATTAACTGCTAATAGTAACATCTACTTTAGGCTAAGACAGCCATGTAATTTCTTAGATAAGATGAGATAAGATGAAATAAACCCCATCTTTTAAAAGGGGTCTCTGTTCCTAATAGCTGCATTTGCTTGCAACAAAGGCAGTGTGCCAAAATACTGTCTGAAACAAAAATATTCTGCTGTTGCTTGGTGGGGGAAGAGTTACTATTCCAGGCAAACAAATTGGTAATGTTGAGTATCTGAATTACAGCCTTTTTCTGCTTAAAAATAAGCTTTGTAGATGTATGTAATTAATGAAACCCGAAAAGTCTGCTTCTTCCCTTGCAAGTCTTGGAATGGAATGAGAGGATACCCACTGCCTTTCTCCTATTCCCATTAGCTCAGTCTAGACTGATGGTTTGTAAAGCCAAACATCTCCATTTGCCACCCAAATTGCAGAGCAAGGGATTCCATTCAGTGGACAGTCCAAGCAGCAGAGACAAAAACTATCTAAATGCTAGTGTCTCTATTTGGTGTGAATTCTCATGTGCCTAGTAAAGGCTGAGCCAACAACATTTTCAATAGGAAGAGCTAGAAATCAAGCTCAAATGAGTCTGCAGAACAGGTCTGCACCTGGCTTATCTTCCCTTCAGTGAAAGCCAGTCCCTGAACATCATTTCCATGGTCTTTACACAGTATCAAGGTAGAAAGAAGTGCTTTAGCTGGGATAATTTCTTGCACGATAATTTTCACCATCGTGCCGTGATGTAGTCTAGCTGGCTGTTGCCTGTTGTCATATGCTGAAAACAGAGGCTGCTTTTTGGAATGGAAGTACCTTATTCCCGTGTACCAGCAAGTATTTCCATGTCTGAAAGCTATCAGCAGGAAATTACTGTTGCTGCTGAATGGAGGGAGAATGAGCATATGGCAGGTGAAGCAGTTTGTTCCAGGGTTCTGCCTAATTTAATTGCACAATTACATGCAAGAATGAGGCATTAAATCTGATGCTCTAACATCATCTGAGAACTTCTATTTGTGATGTCAGCATGAGACAATGGCTTCAGTCGCTTGAAACTGAGTACATTTTTATAAAAGTGAAGGAATGAGGGGAAGGTAAAGTGAACCATCTTTCATGAAAGTACTAATATGCTCCAGAAGTTATAGTGGAGACTTTTAAATCTCCAGTTCATCCCAAGTGACTTGATTTTAATGGCCTGTCCAAACCAAATTGATATTCAAGTCCTTCAGAGTATTCAGATTCCACAAGCATTTGTTATGCAACCTAGTTAATGTGGCTGTTCTTAATCCGAAGAATAAATTGATGAAGTTTTACAAAGGCTGATATTTGATAGCAAACTCGTTTCAAATAAAACAAGTATAGAAAGTCACAAATACATTAATTTTCTTAGAGAATCGTGGCAAAAGACATAAGCAATGCTCAATTGCATTTTATATTATATCAGACTGTTGTTTAGAGTAGAAACTGTTTGAGTTTATTCATTTTGAGTACGGTGCAGCCACTGGCCTCCTCTCCTCTGTAACTTTCTCAGGCAGATGTCCCAGGGGAGCAAGGGAGCTGATCTTTTCCAATTATTACTACCATATGCAGCATGGGAAAGCTCCCCCCACAACTTTCTGTCTCAGCCAGTAGGTGTGGAGTGAGTACGTCAGTGGATAAGGAAGAGTTAAGGGAGTCATCTATCTGGAGTCATGTAAAAAAGGCCTTGGACACAGTCTCACACAACATCCTTCTTGCTAAATTGGAGAGATGGATGTGATGGGTGGACTGTTCAGTGGGTAAGGAATTGGCTGGATGGATGCACCCAGAGAATAGTGATCAGTGGCCCAATGCCTCAATGGAGACCAAGGATCAGTTGTGTTACTCAGAAGTCCATATTTGGACCAGTACAGTTTAATATCAATGACAAAGTGGGATGGAGTGTATCCTTGGCAAATTTGTCAATGGCCCCAAGCGTTGTGGTTGACACACCCGAGGAGTGGGACGCCATTCAGAGGAACCTGGACAAGTTTGAGGATTGAGCTTTGTGAGCCTTATGAGGTTCAACAAGACCAAATGCAAGGTGCTGCATCACAGTCCAGGCAACCCCTGGTATCAGCACAGGCAGGGGGATGAACAGATGGAGAGCAGCCCTGGGGAGAAGGACTTGGGAGTGCTGGTGGATGAGAGGCTGGACATGAGCTGGCAGTGTGAGCTTGCAGCCAGAAAGGCAAACATATCCTGGGCTGCATCCAAAGCAGCATGGCCAGCTGGGTGAGGGAGGAGATCCTGTCCATCTGCTCTGCTCTGGTAAGGTCCCACCTGGAGTACTGTGTCCAGCTCTTGGGTCCTCAGTAAAGGAAAGACCTGGACTAGTTGGAGCAGATGTAGAGGAAGACAGCAAAATTATCAGAAGAACAGAACACTTTCCTATGAGGAAAGGCTGAGAGCAGTGGGGTTGTTCATTCTGGAGAAGAGAAGGCTCTGGGGAGCCATTACTGGGGCCTTTCAGTACTTAGATGGGGACAAACTTCCTAGTTGGGCTTGTTGCAATGTAAGGGGTAATGGTTTAAAAGTATCAGAGGGTAGATTTAGGGTAGATATAAGAATTCTTTCATGATGAGTGTGGTGAAAATGCAATGGGTTGCCCAGAGACATGGTAGATGCTCTGTTCCCGGGTACATTAAAGACCAGATTGTGTGAAATTTAGCAGTTTGATCTAGCTGAACATGTCCCTGTTCATTGCAGGGAAGCTGGACTAAATGCCAGCCCAAGTGGTTCTGTGACTGTGGTCTATATATTACCTTTGACTACGTCTTGTCATGGCCCTGCCTCTGTGACCCTGGGATCGTGTCAGCCGGGAGCAGTGGCAAATAGAAAGGAAAGGCGCAATTGGGTTACCCAAAAAGTAAAACAGCTTTAATGGATAAAATAACAAATGTGCAGAAGCCGTGCATGGTATGAGGTACACTCCAAAAGGCGAAACTGGGACAGATACATTGGTATATACAGGGTAGATTTGGGCATAAGCCTGAAGGCAGGGATCAAATCAGAAACTGGGATTAGGAATATGTATAACAATGCAGCAAACAACAACCAACCAGGAGGGAGAACTGGGGGAACATTCTAGAAACATTTCCTTGTGTAGATAGCTCTATTAACATATTAACTCCCATGGGGCAACTGTTCTTTAGCTTTCCTTGCCCTAACTACACAAGCTGTTCCCTCCCCTAGGGTCTAACTTCCTAGGGTCTGAGGCTGAAACCTGCTGCGTGGTCAGCCAAGGCTGACTTGCCACCAAACCCTGGGGGACCCACTCGCACATCTCCCCCCTTTTTAATTTAATTAAAAAATAAAAGCACGTCCAAACAAACACATGCCTAGCAACAAAAAATTCTTTGTGAATGGGTCACCAAACGTAGTAACAACTTCAACACTGCAACCTTTAAAAGAAGAACCAACAACCACAAGAAGAACAACAACTCAATCTCAACTAGACAAGACTCCAACTTTTTTTGAATAGTTCACTCAACCAGCCCCTTCCTGAATGATGTAAACGGAACATTTCCTTGAGGGATGCTCTGTTTGTTGTGGTGAAGTCGTAGTGCTACTCATCGTGGGGTGAGAGCCCTGCAGCCGTACTTGTAGCACCTCTGCTGGTAAATGCTCTTGCGACAGCCACAATCATGTAGATATGGTGGTCAGTGTGGTGGCTGGTGTAGCTTCAGCAGCCTTTTCCTTTTTCTTGGCTTTGCTACATTTGCACTGACTTCTCGGTTGGTACCTTCTCAGTTAAACTTTTAAACTGGTGGAAAAGCCTTTCGTTAAAATGGTACTAGAGATGGTAGTTGATGTCATTGGAGTAGCAAAAGTTACCTGAGAGAGCTGTACTGAATAGGCGGAGTTGAAGTTCACTAGCAGTGGCCCATTTTTGGAGACTGATATCTGGGGTTTTTGTGCTTCCCTTTGTTTGGTCCTGTGGCCTGCCAGTTGTTCTGGGCTAGGGAGCTGCTTTCCGATACAGGCCGCCAGGTAGGCCTCGGTGAGGGCTGCCTGGGCGCCGCCATATTGAAGGAACTGGAACTCAGTTCCTATCTGGAACTCAGGTAGGCGAGGTTCCATGTTCCCCAGAGGGGGCGTGGTCGAAGGCAGAAGGGGCGGAGCTAGAGCCAGAGCTTGATGACAAAATGGCGACTGAGGTGGATGGCATGACAAAATGGCAGTGAGTAGCTGGTTCAAAATGGCAGTCAATGGATTGCATGGTAGGATGGTGGTTACAATGGCGTTTGCTGGTGGAATGACAGTTAGTGGGATGGTCAGGAGAGAACTGAGATGAAGGTGTGGGAAAAGGCAGGACGGAACAGGAGGTATACAAGATGTCACAATCATCGCCATCTTGGGCCCCAAGTAGAGGAGTTGGAGGGGGACATAGTAATGGGGCTAACTGATGTTTTCTCCAAGCACACTGGCACTTGCTTCACTGGCAATATTGGCCCCCATATCTTCCTCTGGGACAGTCTGAGGAGCGAGAAGGAGGAGGACATGAAATGCCAGGACTTGCGGTCTGCATGGGCTCCCACATCATTGATGGGCTCTGATCTTGTGTCCTATTCCCAGGGTTAGTGGAAAGGGAGACAGTCCCAGGTTGGGCAGGATCAGCTGAAATAGGGTACTTGATGCTTTTTGTCTGAGTTGAGGGTCTCAAGGATCGCACAAAAAGTGGGGAGCATGCAGGGTGCTATGGGGTTCTTCTTAGATGTTAAATTATAAAGCTTCACTCCCACGGAGTCCCAAAAATCAGCCTTGTTGATGTTAGAGGCTGTAGTGTTGGGAAAGTTCCAGGAAACCCATTTGATGATATTTTTAAGTCTCCTCTTTTTTGATCTCCCTCCCATGGGCTGCCAAGATTAACTTAAACATCCTTTTCTACAGTTGACATTCCTAGGCCCATCCTGGGGAAGTGGATTGGGGTAGGATATGCCCCCCACACTTAGTTAGGGCGATGGGTGGAATGTCCCCCTTTTCACTCACCTCTCTTCTCTGCGGGTTGCTGCTCCTTCAGATGCCTGCTGCTGAATGGCTTCTCCATGAAAACCTCCCCACCAAAACAGAGATGGCTTACCAGTCACTGTCTCCCACTGACACGACCCCAACAGGTCCTTCCATATGAGGGTTCCTCTTGAGGAGCTACTTGTCGCAGTGCGACCTCCACAACCCTGGGATTGTGTCAGCCGGGAGCAGTGGCAAATAGAAAGGACAGGCATAATTGGGTTACCAGAAAAGTAAAACAGCTTTAATGAATAAAATAACAAACGTACAGAAGCTGTGCACCGTGTGGGGTCAACTCCAAAAGGCAAAACTGTGATACATTGCTATATATAGGGTAGATTTGGGAGTAGGTCTGAGGGCAGGGATCGAATCAGAAACTGGGAGTATGATTATGTAAAACAATGGAGGACCCACACCCACAATGTCTGGAGTCTTTTCTCTAAACAGTTATTTGAGCATTTTACTGCCTTAGCTTGGAGTGTTCACCGTGACACTTGACTCAGTGGTCCTACATCATGTTTATATAATTTGTGGGGTCCTGTTCTGTTTGCCACACAGGTGAGAGACATGGTGGAGTGCATCACACAGCTTCCTTCTGCAGCCTGTCTCTTTAAATCACGAATGCAGAAAGGGAAGGGGATATGGTGTCCACTTGGGTCTCACCCCACATAAGATCAAGGCCTATTTAAATCCTGAAGATGGGACACATGGCCATGCTCTGCAATTTAGCCATAATCTGTGAGAGCTGTATATTTTCCAGTGAAACACTCTTCAGATTCCATGGCACAAAGACTGGCTCTTACTGGGGAAGCAGTACAACAACTAAGAGCTGAGTTGGCCTTGACTTGCTCCCAGGACATATTCATGGTAGACTGGGATTTCTGCCCGTCAGCAGCAATGTTTCCCTGGAGCAGCAGCAGCTGACCCTTCCCCATAAGGAGAAAAAGATGGGAGCAAGAACAACTGCAGCACAGGCAGGGGCAGGAACCTTGAGATAAAACTCAGCAGAGCTTCTACTCAAACTCCTAGCAGCTGAGGTCCAAGGCTGACCAAGGCTTCTCAAACAGCTCTGTCTTCTCAGGATGACAGAGTTCAGTGCAGGCAGCTCAGCTCCCAGGATGAGTAACATGTGTGCTTCAGGCACTGGACTTTGCTAGCATATGCTCACAACTTCAGACTGGAGTAATAGTGCTGCTTCAAGGGACTAGTACGCACCCAAACTTCTTTGAAATATTTTCTGAGGCTATATCTTGTTGGATGATTTAAGTTGTTGGGAAAGATGCTGAGTATTAATACCAGTGATAATCTGGCATTGAACCATGGCTGGGACATGAGGGCACTAATAGTTCTTAGTCTCCCTGACCAGCCTCACCTGGGGCCTCCACCCATGCTTTCTGCCTGTAATCCCAGGAGATCCAGTTAAGCTGGGGCTTGGGCACTCACTCCTACTCTGGGCTATGAACAGGTGTACCTGGCTTCTCTCTTGTCTCTGGTCTTGCTGCTGAGAGTGTTTCTGGGTCAGTATTTTAGATGTGTTTGTTCCAAGTCCTTTCTTTTAGATGGATGTTGGACCCATTTTGCAGCATTATTTCTAGGCCTGTTTGGCCTGATCTGCTGTATGGGTTGCCAGGTCATACTCTAGACCTGGTTCATTACCTTGCTTTGTCTGAGACTATAAATAGACTCTGTTATTATCACCATGCCTGCTTGCCGTGTTCAAATCCTCTGGGAACATGCCCTGATAAGTGAGGGCACTTCCAGTGTTGTGGTCACCTTTGGTTCCTGCCTTATTATGCCTTGTGGAGCTGCTCTTCTCTTGCTGCTCTCAAAAAAAAAAAAAAGAAGAAACTGCAGGGCTGCTTTATTTTTTTCCTGTGAGTACACAGTCCAAATAATTTAGGATGTCCTTTTATACAAAAAGAACAAGAAAATCTACAGTGACTCCAAGTGAAGAATAAAGGATAATACTAGAGGAGAGTAACGATCAGTTCCAATTGTTACATACTTACCACTCTAAATATAGTCTGATATTCGAGTCTGAATATGATATATGCTTTTATATACCCGTCAAAATGCTTTGGCAGTAGGTTTTTGACAGCACTGTGTATTCCAACAATCTCTTTCAAACAATTTTTTTCTATTATTCCTTCCTTAGCTGTGAAGATTTCCTGCAGGGAGCCTCTCTGAGCTACGGTAGCTATGGTCCAGAAGGAAAAAGAGCCCTGCAAGAATAAAATAAGGGATGAGATACTTCATTTTACTTCTGTAAAAGGTATTGATAATTATTATGGAAAGAACTTGTTCTATACTGAAGGACATGAGGTTTTTTAATAAAAAAAAAAAAGGCTAAAGCTGGCCAATCCTGGATCGTGCAAGGCAAGGAGGATAAGAAGGATGAGTCTGTGGTTTAGGCTTACAGGGGAGACTGACCATACAGAAGATCATACTGTGAACACACAGTACAGTCCTTTCATTTTTGGCTGTTGTGTTTGTGTCTTAGTTTTTTAATGCTGAAATTTTTTCCATTATTTTTTTAATGGTTTCCTACTGTGCAAAACTTGCTTATTTCTCAGCTATACAAAGCAGCAACCAATTTATGCCTTCAATTTTGAGCTTTGACCGTATGGACATAAAAATGGTGGTAAAGTTTGTTTCTGAAGTAACCTCTAGTCTTCAAGTGCTAAAAGAGAAGCAAGAAGATATACCAAAGATTGTTAAATGCTGTTTTCATGACATTAAACTCAAGTTGAATTAACTGGAAAAAGAATGGCCACATGCTGCACGATAATGTGCTCAGAAGGGCAGTTGCTCTTTACAAAATATTGCCCTGAGAGGTTTGCAAAGATAATGAACATTAGTCTAATTGCCTTACTGAAGTCGAGGGGTAAAGCAGAGTTGGGTTATGTGCAGTTTATTGCACGTAAGAACTTGTAGTGATACAGGAATGTTGTTTTTTTCCACTGCAAAAGGTGTATACTGGACTTTGAGAACCTGACAATGACTGTACTCTGTATCAGGATAGCTTAAGCTCTACAACCCAATCCCTGTGATTTTTGCCAGTAAGACTGACATTTTGTGAGGAAATTGTGCAGCTCATCCTGTCTCTAGGCTAATGTCTATATTAGCTTCCCTACTGCAGATTTTCAGGGAGTGATTGGTGTCCAACAAGTTTGCTTTACAGTAAAAGGGGGGAAATTCAAGTGATGGTGAAGGACCCAGGTGTCTTCTAAACATTTGCTTTAGCAACATCAAATATACTTTAAAGCTCCAGACAGAAAAGCAAGGGCCATGAGCGCTGCAGAAATTCATAACCTTAACTTAAAGTACACAACAGGAAGTCCTTGGTGAGGCCGAGTATGGAGCCCTCACAGGGCCTTGTCTTGGGCAGGAACAGGAGATAACTTGTATGGAATGCAAGGGGAAAGAATGTAAAGAATGGCAGAGCAAAGATGGGTTTGGGGAATACAGGGGGACTTTGAAGTGAGAAGTTCCCAGAGTTCAGGGAATGTGAGCTTTATGTGGGAAAGGTTTAGAGAGTTTCTGAGAGAGACTTAGGGGTATAACTGGAGGAGGCGTGAAGTTGGTATTTAACAAATGGGTTTCCACATGAGCATCCCTCGGCAGGAGGGGAAGGTAAGGGAATCTCTATGGGGAGAGGACTGGGGCATAAGCAAGGCTATTTCAGGGAAAGTTAGTGGGAGCAGATTTTCTATCTAGCTTGAGGAACAAAAAATTATTATGGCAGGAAGTGCGTGAGCACAGGGACTCTTGATTTTGGAAACTGTATTTTGAAACAGGAGTCTGGTCTGGTCATCCTTCTCTACTGCTGAGGACACATCTGTAGTGCTGTACCACAGTCCTGGGTTCCATGGCCCAAGAGACAAAAGGCCATATTGGAACAAGTCTAGTGAAGGACCATGGGTATGAATTGGAGCACCTGTCATAAAGGAGATGCTGAGTGCTGGAAGTGTTTGGCCTGGGGAAAAGAAGGCTCAAGGGTAACTTACCAAGTTTCTTGTAAACATTTGATGGGAGAAAGAAATCTGGATGCAGGTTCTTTCCAGTGGTTTGAATGACAAGAAAACAAGACAAGGGGAAATGGCTGAAAAATTAAAGAGAGGAAATTGCATTTGAACATAAGAATAGTCTGTTTTGCTTTTAAATTGTAATCAGACACTGAAATAAGTTGCTCAGAGGTTGTGGAGTCTCTTTTCTCAGAGATCCTCAAAGCCTGAGCAAACAGCTGTAGTCCACACTGCTTTGCATAGGGTGTTTGGAGCTTCTAACCTCAGCTGTGCTCTGACCCTGCAAGTGTATTCTCCATACCTTTTCTCTGCATTTGAACATTTTAAAGCCTCTTGGAAAGGATCTAGATAAAATACAGTGAACAAGAAGACAACCTCAAACCTTATCAATATGAATGGTAGCTTTCCCCCTGAATGAATACATTTATTTCCTTCATTAATAAAATCATATTTAAATTATAGATAAACAAATGGTAACATCCAGCCCTGATAGGGAATGGAAAATGGTTTGGGAAATGGATATTACTGTGTTCTTATGAATCCTTTATTCACCTAAGTGAATTTGTGAGTGTTACTCCCAGTAAATTGCTTATGAGCAAATTTGATATAGTTAATTCAATGTCTGCAAAATCTGGGAATTGGAAGACACATTCCTGTGTCTGATTTACTCATCAACCTCCCTTGGGTTTAGCAAGGGTGGCATTTCAGTCGTGATTTTTCTGACCAATAACACACTTTAAGGAATACACTGAACAAATTAATAACATAATACAAAAGTAATCCAAAGTTCAGTTTACCTTCATGGTCACTAAGGAATCACATCTGGACTTGGATAAATAACAGGAATTAACTTTTTGTGGGAGGAGGATGAGAATTTTTCTGTTAAGGAGCTAATCTACTCCATATTTATGAATATCAAAGAACTGCTGAAAATACAGGAATTAAGTGTGGTGCAATGGTGGATTAGATTGTAGGTGAAGCCTTTCAGTGGGACAGCTCAGATGACAGCATCACCTATGTAAATTTTAAATGAGTCCAGTGTACTCTGGGCCCTGAATTCTATGTGACTGATTTGAACAGAGCCTAATTGGGTTTTTTTAAAGTTTCTTCTCTATTTGTTCAACTTTCCTACAAGTCCTGCTCTAATATTATGCAATTAGAAGTGCACACGAATAAAATGAGTTCTGATTTACAAAATCCCTATGTTTGTTATTGCTTAAGAATCCTGATGAGCTGCAAGCCATAAAAGCAAGCCAGCTTTTAGATGGACAGCAGTCATAGTGAAAAAGAAAGAATTGGCCAGATAGAGAAATTCTTTGGTAAAATTAGTGACAAGTAAAGTTCTGCTCCAGTAGGGATTTTTAGCTTTATTTCTTTATATGAAAACATCAATATTAAGGTACGTCAATAAAGAAATATTTCAGTGGATTTTTTTTTTCTGATAAATTCAAGAGACCTTTAATGGCAAAGGCGTCCACAACAGCTGGGTCACTTGAAAAAAAACAAAGTAAAAGCATTGGAAAATAAATGTGTTTGTATTGATACATGTGGTTCATATCATACATGGTTTATATCCCTACTTATTTCTCACATGAACCTTTAGAACAGTGCCTTGCCTGTCCCATACCCATTGTATAACATCCTTTCCATAGGATTCTCAAGTTCTCAGTTTCCCTTTATATCACCTAAAGATAATGGCTGATATGATGTCCAGCCAGGATTTCCAGAGATGGGTCTCCCCTAAAGCTCCAAAATTAGGTTTTTTTCCATTAAAACTCATCTAAATTTGGTGAATCAATAATTCCATGCTTTCCAGATGTGCAGCTCTTCATAAAAGCACTGTTCAGCCTCTGTGTCAGTGACAGCTTGTGGCCAGATCTGAGAGTTGCTGAGTTTTTAGGGTTCTGTTATCACCACCATACATGGAGGACAGATCTGTCAGAGGGGATGGTGAACACAAAACAGCTCTGAGCACACAGTGTAAAGGCCCAGACTAAGAGAAATTTTATTTCCAAACATCCATCTCAACAAATAATTCAATTCAATAATGGCCATTGTCTTTCTTAACTCTCCTGGACCATTTTGTTCAAGAAACTTTTAAGGAGGAAAGGTGGATTTTCCTGGCCTTGAGACATAGTGCCTTCACACAAAGTTAAAAGCATGGCAAACTCTCTGTGGAGTGTTCAAAGTGTTCCTGCTATGCAAGCTTTAGTTACAGTGTTTGGCCCAATTTTAAACAATGAGTTTTGTAAGAGTGACTCTATCAGCTATTATAGGACTTCAGTCTTAAAGCATTTTAGTAATACTTTAATATCCCTATAATTTTGCTAGTGTGTGAATGAGAGTTGAAGAAACTAGGCTATAAGGAGACTGAAGCATTAAAGAAAAATAATTAAGCCCCACTATTTTATCAGTTTAATATGTTTTCTGTGGTTGACTTCCGGTCCCAATTACTTGTGTTCCACTTAAAGATTGATGTGATCATGAAGCTGACATCCACGTGTATTCCAACCTACAAATCTCAAAAAGATCAAGAAATTTGCAAAGTCGTGCATTAAAGAACTGAAGACGGGGAACAACAGTTGTTTAATCAAAATTGGAGTACCATAAAAATAATCAGAGACAATAATCCACAGTCATTTAAAGCAACTAAGCAAGAACTTAAATATATTTTTCATTTGATTTTCAATAGAAAGATTTAATTTTAATATTTTTTAATATTGCTATTTTCTCCTTGCTGTCTCTCCTTTTATTGCTGTTGTTTGGGGTTTTGTGGGTTTTGTTCCTCTTACTGTTGAGTTTGTTTGTTTGTTTTCATCAGTGAAAGGGATGGAAGTATTATTTAAGGAATTTTAAAATATTTTTGTACTTTTTTTCCTCTTTTTTTTTTT
>VYXF01001708.1:203484-215489 GCA_013397295.1 Polioptila caerulea
TTTTACCTAAGAGGTGGGAAATGGAGGTAAATGAAAACCTTTGCAAATTAAACTGTGGGTCAATAGGGGAGCACTAGGCTAAGTGCTTGTCTAAGCCATTGTATTAGTGTATAAAGAAATGTCTTCAATATCCTGTCTTGTTTATTTGACAGCTGGAAGTGAATATTTGTTTATTTTCTGTAATTATAACTGCCAGGAAAGCATTCTGATAATCTAATGTAGTGGCTTCAGTCATTCATGTGCTCTAAATGGTGAGAAATCTCATAATTACTCACATGACTGTGACAGGATCCACGACTGTATCTTTAACTCAGCTTCAGGCACTTCAGAAATGCAGCTCTTGGAACCTTTGCAGAGCACTGTTGCTGAAATTTAAATACCCAGGCTGAGTCAATTTGTTTCAGTGCTGTACACTGTGCATCTTCCAGGGCTATGCAGAGCATTCAGCACCTCACAGCATGGAGTTCTAGGAGTGTGGGGTCATGGTATATAACCCTCTAGAGCACCTGAAATGGTGTGTTTGGTTTGTGAAAGCACAATCCTTAAAAGTGAAAATGCATCCATGTCACTGCTGGACTGCTGCCTGCTTGAAGGATGTTTTCCTGCCTTAAGCCCAAATTCCTCTTCCATTGAGGGAGAGAAGCCTTACAGCTCCCTCTGACTATCTTCACCCAGTCTTGCACAAGTGGGGAAAGCAGCTGAAACATTTTTCTCTTTTCCTTATAGCAAGAGAGAGGCAGTTTATTCCTCTACCAGATTAAGAACTACTGCAGCTATGAGGAGTTAGAGATGGGGGTATATATCCTTGTACAAATAAATAAGGACTGTGACAGTCTTATCCACTGGCATTTTAATTTTTGAAACCATTCTTCCTGCTGTAAAAAAGAATGTGAAGGATTCAAGGTGAGATGGAACCATTAGATTATTCATTCTACCCTCCTCAGTATATAAGTCCATAAATCATCACCAATTGAACTGAGTTGAAGTCCTTACTAAGAGTGTATCATATGAGCAGTGTCTATTTTTAGTCAAAATTATGTCTGAAATATAGAGTCTGACTATTTTAGTTTACTCCACATGTTAATACTCTTCACAGAGAGAGATTTGGCCTTAAGCTTCATTTTGTATTCATTTCTGTCAGAGCCAACCACTGTGTAGTTTATAAAATCATACAAAAGCACAGAATATTCTGTATACTACAGGGTTTTCACTGCAAGGTACATCCTTTGATTTATGAATAGATTTCTGAAATTATTCTATGATTTTATTATTTTTTACATCCTACAAGAAAAAAAAAAGAAAGAGATCAAAATAGTTCAGTGCTGATCACCACACTGATATTGTACAGAAAGATAAAACAGTTACTTGGACACCAGGGTGACCCTTAATGGTCACAATAAGCCCTTCTTGCCCACAACCATAGTAAGAGCTCTGCTCAGTTACTTGTCTGAGTCTCTCCACTCAGTCCAGCACTTTATAGAACTCTGTTAAATTCTGTTATCTGCATGGTTTTAGCAGATGTGCTTTTTAGATCTGTGCTAAAGACTCAGTCAGATCCTCACCTCTCTTGGCTTGGTGGCTGTCTTCCCATTTTTTTTCTCCGTTAACCAGTTCGTTCTTCATTTAACACAGGCTTCGTATTGCTGATTTTTTTTTTGTTTGCTTTTAATGAGAATGTTATACAATACTACCAATTCTTCACAATGGCCATTGTATCTGTGTACCAACTTTTATAATCTGTTGTTTGTGATTTATGAGTGTTTAACTTCTAGAGGTGAGGCTTGACCAAAGTGACCAGACTGAAATGTCAGTATTACCTTTTTTCTGTGATGAGGAAGTTAATGGGAGTAAACTTATCACACCTATCATAAAAAATTCAGAATTGCCAACTGTTTTAGCTTGTATGTAAACATCAGCTTCCCAGTGGGACCTGTGTCTGCACTTGTTCTGTCAGAACTCATCTCGTGCTTTAGACTAGCATTGTGTAGCAACAGATGATGGTGTTCTAAGGACAGCACTTCTACCTTGATGTGCATTTCCACATGCATAAAAATGATAAGGAGCAGATTGTTAAAGAAAAAGACCATTTAAGAAAGAGATATTTGCTCTAAGATTTGCACGAGAGAAAATGAATGAATTCTGATTGAAAACCAAAATGCTCTACTGATCAGCATTCTTCCCTAAGAAGGAAGAGACAGGGAAGGCAATATGAGGCACAAAATGGTAGGACTTTGATAGCAGTGTAGTAAAGATGTGGTAGAGGAAGGTCTATAGAGTAGAACAGTTTCTCTGTTTTAATATTGTATCAATGTTTCATTTCTAAATGCTTTACCAATGACAAACACACAAATAACAGATATTACAAACCTGAGTGCTGCGCAGTGTCAGTTGTAAGTATAGCAGAAAAAAGATATAACAAAGTGATAGACTTTTTGTACCTTAATAACACAAAAATTGGTTGATCATTAAATTGTATATTAAACATTTATCAATACTTTAAAAGTATTTATAATTAGGACTTTATGATGAACCCTGTTTCCTCTTTGCTGTAATGTAGCACTGTGTGTCTGTTGTAGAAGGCATATAGTTTTAATGAGTTATTTACTCTTCAATATATTCAGTGAACCTGACTTTCTGAAATGGCAGTGTCATAGAATATGATCTTGATAGAAAGTACTGATCCAAAGTTTTTTGACATCTAGGGATGTTCAAGTCTAGGGTCACATTCAGATAAGCCTTTGATAAGCACAGGTGGAACTAAACTGAGTTCTGAGATGGCAACAATGCTGTCAGTCAAGCCTGATTTTTTTTCCACAGTGAAATTGAGAGGGTGGATAATTATTCTGTATATATGTTCCTGGAGCTATGTAAGACTCTTCAGCCTCATTTAGAGTGATCCATTTTGTAGAACAAAAACTACTTAATCCAAAAGCAGACATGACCTCAACATTTATGGAAAAGGAGGCACACAGACAGCAGCATTGGTACTTGGTGACAATAGGGCTCCAGTATATTCTCATTGCAGATTCCAGTAAATTTCTAGCAAACCAACATAAACACTATCATTAAAACAGAAATAACACCACTTATCATTTAAGTCCTAAACGCCTCATTAAAAATTTCAAGCATAAATGCTGCTTGCTGGCAAGATTCAAATGCAGAGTCAAATCCTAAAAAAGCAGAGGACCTGTCATATTTTGATAGTGCAGGGATGCTTGTTTGCATAATGTTACCAAAGCAGGAAAAAGTTATAAATACAAGCTTTAGACTGTAGCTAATTTAAGGCAGGGCAGATGATTTGTAGTTTCACAATTGCTCTGCAGTGGAGAAAAGATACCCTTTATCAATAGACTGTGGTAGTTTGCTAAAGAGAAAACAGCACCAGTAATGACAACTCAGCACCAACACAACCAGTGTGGTGCACTGCAATTGAATGCTGGTTTGCTGTATCATCTTTTGTTTAATCTCAGCTGCGAGTATGCTGGCTACCATAAAATGCTCCCTCCTGGTCCTGGGAATGTAGGAGTTGATAGATTGAAACATCCTTCATTGCCCAGAAAGGAGCAGCAGGAGTGAGGAGGCACCTTTGCCCTAACAGGTGACCAGGGCCAGCCTTCAGCAGGTCTGACTGTTGGCAAACTGGGTTAGCAGTGAAATTACCTAAAGGGAAACACTATGCATAGTGCAGGGCATTTTCACAGTCAAAAGAGACAACTCCTCGGCGTGAGATTTTGTAGAACCCCTTTATAAAACTGCATATGAATGAACACTATTGAATGTGTTTAACACTCTTCATATTCTGTGTGAATTTGACCAAAATGAGAATAAAATCTCTCCTATTAAAAGATTAGAAAAACCTCCAGGAAGCCAGTAGTAAAGTAGTAAATTTTTATTATTGCACCACTTTGTGAAATCAGAAAAGTTATTTTGCTGGTAGGACAACCCTTCTCTGAAGAGCATTAGTGATATGCTGCAGCATGTAATGGTATTTGTCAAGACAGTCTTTGCTACTTTTTCCAATTTAGGCTTGGGAATAGAAATAATTTTTTTTAATATTATTTGTTTGAAGATGCTGAGTGAGTCATTGAGCCTAGTAAGAGCACTGCAAACAATGCTTTATTCCTTGTCCAGTTCAGACAAGGTCTGCTGGTCTGCTTATTATCACAAGCAGATTTCTTTAATATCTTTGTTGTAGCCCTTTGAGAAATCTGATATACTTCATCTTCATAGAACTGCTCAATAGCAGCATAAGGGTGGCAAGAGCATCATGAAAAATAAAACCTACTTGTAAAGGACTTCACATATTTATGTGGATCCTTTAACTGCTACAAGAGTTTGCATTAGTCCTCACTGAGGCTTTCCTGAGGCCTGGAATGTTCATTTGTTTGATGATGGAGACTCGGGAGGTGAGACCATGTTCTCAGAGTCTTTGTTGGCAGTTAACATTGGGTTCATCTTTAATTTTCCTGGAAAATGTCAACAAAATAGCCTTCTGTCTGGCAGTGATACTGACTCTGTAATGGATAAATCAAGTAGTGGGCTGTAATTAATCACCAAATCAGACAAGCAGTTTTATGAACAGGGGATTGAATGAAACCTAGTTTCTTGTGGGTGTTATCTGTGCTGTGGTATAGGCTGTGTATCTGATGATAGATTCACAGCTGTCTAAGAGGAAGGGAGTCCATACTACTTTTTTTCTCACACTGATGATTCTAATAATATGTTTTCTTTTGCTACCCATCCTCGTGAGGTGACAAACTTTTGAGATTTGCACTACACTGTGGATTTTGATCAGAACTACAAAATTTGTGCAGACAGAGAAATGGATACACCCATATATGTATCAGTGTAAATAAACCCTGAGTATTAGTTATCTGTAAATTCATTTATTTCTAAGAGAATCTCTGTTTCATTCAGCTAAAAAAGTTTGTGTTGCCATGAGAGAATGAAGGGAGCTGGTCAGGGATCCAGTCTGTCAGAATTAAAACTTATTGGATGTTGTCTGTCCAACTGAACCACTGACACTCACATTCTTTATTGAAGCTGGTATTCTTATCTTAGAAGTTACCTCTCCTGTTTTTATTGCCTGAGACACCTCATGTACCTTCCTCTCATTCTGAGAAATAAAGAAACATTGGTATCTATCTGCGTGCTTTTTAATCTACACTGACAAGAGCCATTCTTGTTTTCATATAGAATGTTCTTGTTCATGCAGGATTTTGCTTTCTTGGTTCTAGTTATTAGGTATAAAACATCACAAGATCTCATTAGGAATGATGGATTCCTATTCTCTTTATGCCTAACATTCCTTGATCTAAATATTGAAATTATTCTGCCAATTCTGGCTTGAGTCTGGCTTCAGTCATTGTCAGACATTGCAGTAAGCTTTAAAACTACATGTCCAAAAAATTACAGACACGCACAATCTCACTTTCATTTCTCTGGGTGACACATAGTGACCCTATGGCATATGTGAGCATGAAAAAACATGGATTTTTGTTTGGGATGCCTTGAATCTACCTCACAACTTCTTATATCTAGAGGAATCCCTTTTGCTGTTTCCCTGACCTGAAATATAGTTCCCTCCTCAATGTTTGTATCAACACAACATTAACTTTTTCTCCAAACAATTTTGCCAGAAGAATGTGGCAGAACATTAGTGTGACAGAATAGTAGCAGTGTTGATGGAAACCAGCTTTTTTTCCCAAATAATTCTAGAAATTACTAGAGGAAAACAAAGCATTCATTTTTCATGAACCAGCCCTTGACACAGAAGCTGATGACTTGTCTTGGAAATTGAAAAGTAACACACAAGGTTTATTATGTGAATGAGATTTAGAGTGTATTAAAAGCAGCCTCAGTTTAGTGGCACATAGTGATAATCATTTGAATTATTTGACAGCAAAAATACTTACAATACATTGCTTATATTGTTCAAAGTTAGTAACATCATGTATGTCAGTTTAGTGGAAAATCAGGCTGGATATCTTAAGACCCTGTAATAAGTGAAAAAAAAGTATATAATCCCTTTTATAGGGTATATGATGAATTATTCTGACTAAATGATGAAGGTGCATCGTACATGTGTACAGAAGGACATCAGGAAGCTTGACTGGAGGATCAGCTTCTGTGTATAGAAAAGGTGCTGAGGCTGCAATGAACTTCCCATGCTTCATGCATGCCTTTAGGAAAACTCTGGAGAGGAGGTGGGAGACTGCAGGTGATGTTTATAGAGACAAGCATTGTGGTCCCATCAAAGATAATAAGAAATTTTCCATTGGTTTCCTTGGGACATCAGTTTTTATAACATATGGCTTTGATCTGGGTTTTGGAGTAAAATTTTACCTTGACTTCAATGTCAGAAGGTTCTAAAAAGCTGTAAATTTGGAAAGGTCTGCTGGATTTGCCTTTTCATGTTCTTTCTAGAAGATATAAGATGACATTGCCATTGCTAATAATATGTCTGATTGTGATTTTTTCATGTCTACCTCATCATTGCAAGTCAGGAGCTGCATAACCTGGGCGCTCTGGAGTTTGTTTTAGTAGTTTCTAGCTGACAACTCAAGAAAAAAGGACTGTGATAGCTTGTTGACACCCAGCAGAAATGTATTCATTCTGTCACATAATTTGTGTTCTCAATAGGTTAAAATTGCATTATTTTGCTTCAGTGTGGGATTGTTTCTATAATGAGAAGACTGAGTGTGTTTTGGCTTGAAAGAGGACTACTGGTTGGTGAAAAGGCACTCCTGATCTTCATCTTCCAGCAGAACGCTGTTCTGGCCATTACCTTGAACAGCTTTTCAGCAAGGCATTTTACCTCCATGTGAGGGCTAACAGACTCCTTGTATGTTGGTGGAAGTGAATCAGAATGCAATCTCAGGAAAAATATGCCCAGTTTACCAGCAGCAGAGCAACACACTGATATGTAAGATTTTCTTTACAGTCTTGCTCATCTCTGCCTACTGTGGACAGTTCTGTGTAGCCTCAGTCCTCTCAGAAAAGCCCAGGTGTATTTTGCAGGCGTAAGTAGATGGATGGCACTTAGATGAGCTGCTCTGCTTTCTGGATATCCTTCCAACCTCAACTATTCTGCAAGTCTGTAAGCACCAATATTGGCCACTCACCTTGCAAGGAAGGCAATGTCTTCCTTCCTGTCAGTTTGCTTCTTTCATGAACCAGTTTTATAACTGGAGATGTCAGCACCTTTCACTTATAGAGTTTTTGGATGTTTCCCATATCTTCAGTTTCTCTTGGTTTGCTAAAACTTACTTTGTTACTGCTGCCCTATTCTATAGTAAGAATAGTCTGAATACAAGTTTAATATTGCTTCTTGGAATTATGGAGTTCTTCAGACTCTCCAGTGAGATCTTGGTTGGAGAATGAGACTATCTCTATCACTTCATCTGTCAGAACTGAGTAACAATGTGATTTCAAAAAGCTGAGGGAGAAAATGTCCCTTTTTTCCAGAAAGATACTGGTCTGCCAAGGAGATGTGGTCCTGTGGGTCTTCTCAGTCTTTTGTTTACCTCTGCTCTGGACTCTTATTCATGGCAGAGTAGTTGTGGATGCCCCATCCCTGGAAGTGTTCAGGAATGGGCTGGATGAAGCCCTGAGTCAACTGGTCTAGTGAAAAGTGTTCCTGCCCATGGCAGAGAGATTGGAACAAGATAATTTTTAAGGTTGCTTCCAATCACCGGTCTGTGGTTCTATGGCTTCATCCTTCTTCCCTCTTTTATTTTTCTACCAGACACACAACATTCTTGACCTATGAGTTAAAGAAAACAGCCTGCAATGCTTGTAAATAGCTTGTGAGAAGGCTTAAATGTGGCCGAAATGGTAAAACTATGATATATTCTGTTAATTTGTGTTTTTATTCCATACACTGTGAATCATATTATCTATTAGAACAACCTGTCTAATAATGTACTTTTTATGTACATTATGGTCAGACTTGTTCAATGGTTAGCACATTGCCTGAAGAATCAGGCTACTCGGGAGGATCTTGACTGACAATTCTCTATAATTGTCTCAGTGGTGTTCTAAAGAATGACACACTGTTATCTGTGAAATATTTCTAATGAAATCAAACAAACTTGCATTTCACTTGGTGTCTGCCTGTGCTCAAAGGCAGTGTAAAGCACCCTATACCTGAATGTGCAGTAGACTATGCAGGTTGGAATGTGATTTACTCTTGCTGGGCTCCAATAAGCAGTCCTTTAAACTAGTACAAGGACAACATTGTTGGTGCTCTCAAAAGAGCAAGTACCTGTCTCATAACTAGCACTGTAACTGGTTTCTACAACTTTAAGTGCAAAATGTGTCATAAAAGTGTCTTTTCCCTTTAATTAAAGTTTGAACAGAAGGATAAGCTGTCTGGTAGGGCTTGTTCTTGTCCCAGTTTAACTAAAGTATCCCATTAGCAGGTACTGTTGGAGAGTTTGGTAACTTAAAAGGACACAGGAATTTTTCTAACTTTCTGAAGAAATGTTCTAAAAATAAGAATGTATTCACTGTCTATCTGCCTATTTAATTTCAAAAGCATCAAAGAGCTGGGAGTTCATATCTGCATCTGTTGGCTTCAAATGCAAGGTTTTGGTACAGCTGAACCAATTTAACAACTGTTTTCTCCTTGAAAGAGCATGGAATTTACTTGTCCAGCCTTTAGCTAGGATTAATTCTCCCTGTCTTTACAGCACATTTGTTATTGTGGAAATATTTCTTCAAGAACAGGGCAGAAGAAGGCAACCTTGTAACCTGACCACCATGAGACATTAGATAAGTCTTTTCTGCCTTTATCTGTGCTGATCAATATAGCAAAAATTCCTGCAGATAGAATTTTCTCATGAAAGACTCTTTATTTTGATTACCCAGAGAACTGAGTAAATCTATAACTATGTGTAGGTGTTTGAAAAAAGCACAGTTTGCATGTCTGGCAGACTGTCTCACTGGGGTGCAGTGAGAGCAATTGGCTTTGCTTTTTATTAATCAAGGCGAGGTTCTTGCTCAAAATGCCAAGGGCCAGTTTTTACCTAGGAACAGCCTTAATGTTGAAGTCTGTGCTGGAAGCAATGAGAGAGCAGCCACTGAAAGTGTGGTCCTAGTACTACAATGCCCTATTATGAAGAGAGAAAAAACAGCTTACCAAGGCAGAGACACGTTTATATGGGAGATGCTTCTGGTGGCTAAAGATGTAATCCTCATCAAAAAAATTTTGCAGCTGTCCTTTACTGGAATTTTCTGCCTCTTTTGGCCTAACAACAGAAGAGAATTTCCAAGTCTTCTTGTATGAGTCAGTGTAGACTTAACTAGTTTATTTTAGATTGTTGTGGGAGATGATTTAAGCTCTGATACTTGTATGGCTTAAGCTGCTGCGAAGATTTGCTGACCAAATATATACCTGCATCTAACAGTGATGCTTAAGAATATGAGTGGTGACAATCACTATTTCTTCTAAGGCACTCTGTGTTTAAATAACAAAGCTAACCCTCAAAGTTCCTGGAAGTGTATTTATCCTGCAAGAAACTTCAACTTTAACTCTTTGTTCATCTATTCATCTTATATATAGAATTGTCTTTCAGAATGTTAAAAAATTGCTCTCTTGAAGGTAGCTCAGGTGAGAGCAAAGTGTCATGTAGGAAGCAGACTGAGTCAAGAAAGGCAATTGTCTTATTCCAAATGATCCCTTGAAGATAGAATTTTGTTTAAAAAAGGATGTTGAGGAAATTTTGAGATATTTGATGCTTCAAGTACTATAGCTTCAAGTACTTCAAGTACTATAACTAGGGAAAGAATAATGATATGTCATTGAAAATATTATTTCCTGTCTCTAGACAAATTTCTGCACATTATTATTATTGAGATATTGAAACTAAAATATCTCTAAATTAAGGTCTTACAGGAAAGTGCTCAGCCCAGCTGAATTTCCATTGTAATAGTTCAGCCAAGAATTGTCAAAAGTAGAAGCTTGTAGTTGGAGAAATTCTTTGTGTTATGCATTCAGTAGAATCCTTTGAAAAAAATGGAAGCAGACTCTCATAGCTTTGAAAATCACTTATGCGTATGTCTGTGTTGGGAGCCACCATTGCATAAGAATGTCACGCTTCTCAGAGTTTTGATCTAAATTCTGAAGCTCTGTTAGTGACCTTATTTTGTGGATGCCTCCATAAACTATTTCTAACTTTTCCCAGAAAATATCTGCAAAAAGACACCTTTATGGCATTTTGCACTACGTCAAAGATGTAATCTGTATTAGTTCTACATACTCACTAGTGACCTCTGTGAATGTGTGCCTAGAGTCCAACTGAAGCATAATAAACCCTTTCTGTATTCTAAATGTGCGTGTACATGACAAAAGGAAACCAACACAAGAACATATTGCTGGCTGTTGATTCTGACACTCTTCCCACACAGTGATTTAGTGAGAAGAGCAACCTTGTAAGACTGTGTCACTGTCAATCTGCTCACATCGTGGAAAGACAAGCAACCAATCATGAAGGGTCTAAGGCAGAGACATTTATCATCTCCAAAGCAAGTAAATGTCATGACAAAAGGTATAGGACTTCCCAGTAAATTAAAAAAAAACAAACATGCATCCTAGTATACAATGTAGTACAAACCGCAAGAGAGGGAGGAATCATTCTCACTCTGCTGACTGTGCTTGCAAAGGAAAACAAGGAGGATCTTGAGACTTTGGCTTGTAGGCATTTTTATCCAATTTTATTGATCAGCCATACAAGAAAGGGCCAAGAGCCCCTGTGTTTTAAATGTTGTCTGACAACCAGCCTTATAAGATGTTAACTGAAACTATTTCATCTATTTCAAGCACAAAGTTTTCATAAAATCATTTAGATTGGCCTCTAAGCTCATTAAGTCCAACCACTAACCTAATACTGCCAATATCCATGCTTTAGTCCACCCCTAAAGCATGGATAAGTGCCACATCATCTTTTGAATATTTCCAGGGATGATGTCTCAACCACTTCCTGGGTAGCCTGTTCCAATGCTTGACAATCCTTTTGGTGAACAAATTTTTCCTTGTATTAGATCCAAACCTTCCCTGGCACAACTTGAGGCTATTTTATCTTGTCTTGTTGATTGATACTTGGGAGAAGAGACTGACCCCCACCTCACTACACTCTCCTTTCAGGTAGTTGATAAGGTCTCCCCTCAACCTCTTTCTCTCCAGGCTAAACACACCCAGCTCCCTCAAATGCTCATGAGACTTGTGCTTCAGACCCTCCCCCAGCTCTGTTGCCCTCTTCAGGACATGCTCCAGCGCCTCAATCTCTTTCTCGTCCAGGGGGCCCCAAAACTGAACACAGCACTCACCAGTGCTGAGTACAGGGGGACAATCACTGCCCTGGTCCTGCTGGCCACACTGTTGCTGATCCAGGCCAGGATGCCATTGGCCTTCTTGGCACACTCTGGCTCATGATCAGTTGAGCAGCACCCCCAGGTCCTTTTCTGCAAGGCAGCTTTCCATCCACTCTGCCTCCAGCCTGTGTTGCTGTCTGGGGTTGTTGTGACCCAAGTGCAGAACCTGGCACTTGACCTTGTTGAAGTTCATGTAATTGGCCTCAGCCCATTGAACCAGCCTGCTCTGATCCCTCTGCAGAGGCTTCCTACCCTCCAGTTGATCAACACTCCCACCAAACTTTATGTATTGCCTGCAAACTGACTCNTTCCATCCCCTCTGCCTCCAGCCTGTGTTGCTGTCTGGGGTTGTTGTGACCCAAGTGCAGAACCTGGCACTTGACCTTGTTGAAGTTCATGTAATTGGCCTCAGCCCATTGAACCAGCCTGCTCTGATCCCTCTGCAGAGGCTTCCTACCCTCCAGTTGATCAACACTCCCACCAAACTTTATGTATTGCCTGCAAACTGACTCATAGTGCACTTGATCACCTTGTCCAGATCATGGATAAAGCTCTGGGGACAGGCCACCAACAGGATGTTACTCCATTCACCGTCAGCTCTAGGCTTGGTTATTCAGATTTTTTTTTTTTTT
>VYXF01001708.1:215660-226240 GCA_013397295.1 Polioptila caerulea
TTTTTTTTTTTACTAAGCTGGTCACCTCAACATAGATGGAGACCTGACTGGCGAAACAGAACCTGCACTTCATAAACCCCTGCTGGCTGGGTCTGATCCCCTGGTTGTCCCATACAAGCTGCATGATGGCACTAAAGATGATATGCTCAATGACTTTCCCTTGTACTGAGGTTAGACTGAGCAATCTATAGGTCTCCAGATCCTCCTTCCAACACTTCTTATAGATGGGTGTCACATTTGCTAACTGCCAGTCCCTGGTCAGCCAGGACTGATGATAATTGTTTGCTGAGCACTTCTACCAGTAACCTTAGGTGGATCCAGCCCCATCTGACTTGTGATCTTTGGAAAATAAAAATAGCTAGAAATAGCAGTTCAATGCCATGGAAACAGAGAAACCAACATACTTTGTTTCATCATTATAGAGTGAAATTAAATTTTTAGAAAAGTTTTCACTCTCCTTTTATATTTTCCTGAGACTCCACATATGTAGTAGTCACAGTGATTTGGGCTGATATATGTGTGTGGAAGGCCTATGTTCTCCTGGGTTCAGTAAATTCTCTCAAAACATTACTACCTAAGCTATCCTCCTTTCTTGGCAAAGTGGAATGAGAATTGAGGCTGCTTAGCTCTCACTCAGCCAAACTGCTTGAGCCTGCAGTATGCAGAGTGTGACACAGTGGTTGAAGGTCTTGCATTGTGGGGAGAAAACTGCTGTTGAACAGAAATCTCACCATGGACCACGGAAATCATCCTAACAACACTGTCAGTAGCTTTTGCACACTTCTCCAAAGCATTTCTGAAAAAGGTAAATGTTCCAGGAGCATTTTTTTTGTTTTGACTTGATGGAAAGTTATGCTGTAGCTCAAATTTGTTTTCTCACTTATACGTCTCAGTAGTCCTGAATGCTAAAAAATGGAAACTAAAAGTAGCACCCTGCACTTGCCTGTGCCTTCCATATGCTGAAGTTACAATTGCTTCTAATCTTGTATTTTAAAAACAGCTCCCAAATGCAAATTTGGCTCAGTGCAGAGGCATTGCTAAAGTGTTTTTGAAGTATGAGGTCAATGCTGGTTTAGGAAAAATCAGAATGAGACTGATAATCACCTCTGTTAAGGACTTAATTTATTCTAGTGCTACAACGTGTTCCTATCCATCATTTGTCATAGCCATTGCCAGCTTCAAAAGCAAAATGCAGTGCAAATGCTTATGTTATTGGATGCAGCTTTCCCTCACGAAGAGGGAAGAGCCTGTATAAAGCAGACAAACCACTGAAGGGAAAACGTAGGTCTATGGAGTAACAATCACTGTGTTCTCAATGAAACCAGCATTCGATATAGGTTTCAACACATGATGGTTCTGCCAGCTGTTTTGGTATGGGTCAGTTTATCTTTCTATGTCTAAGACTCAGTCTGCAACTTGTAATAGTGATAATGTCGTGAGTTCTTCTGCAGGGAATAGCCATATTTTTAATGCTACAACTGTACAAATTGACAAAAATTGCTTTTATTCCTTTACTGTGCCTGTTTCATAAACTTTAACAATCAGCATAACCTCACATTTTGAATGGTCTGCATATAGTGTCATAAAAAGTTGTTTAGAGTTGTCAAAGGAAGCAGATGTTAAAAGGGGTTGCTGGTGGTTAGTCCATTTCTTACAGTGATTAAGCTGCTGGTGACACTGAAACCAAGACTGAAGGGTGTGATGCTGATTAGTGGCATATCCATGCCACTAAAGAGCTAAATGAGCTAAAACCTGAGCTGATATCACAACTTGTTAAGGAAACAATCAGTGGAGATTTCAGACTACATTTCCCTAAATCATGGAATGGTTGAGGATGAAAGGGACCTCTAGAGGTCATCTCTAGATGAGCATCTCTAGGAGCAGCCTCCCTGCTCAAGTAAAATTGCTGGGAATCTGTTGCTAATGGCCATGTTCAGACTGGCTTATGAATGTTTCTGGGGAGGGAGATTCCACCATTTTTATGGGCAACCTGTGTCAGTATTCAGTACCCCCACAGAGAAAAAGTGTTTCCTGCTGTGCTGGGGAAACTTCCTGGTTTTCAGTTTGTGCCCATCACCTGGGCACCTCTTGTCACCATGTCCTACTTAGTACCCCAGTGACAGAGCCTGCCTTGTGTATTCCTTGCACACTCCTTCATATATTTATACATGATAAGATGCCCTTGAGTCTTTTCCAGTCTGAACAGTGCCATCTGTCTCAGCCTTTCTTCACAGGAAAGATGCTCCAATGTCCAATTATCTCCCTTAGTAACAGCAGCCCCTTTGCTGGACTCTGTCCAATATGTTCATCTCTCTCTTGTGCTGAGGGGCCCAGAACTGAAAACAGCTCACTAAATGTGGCCTCACCAGTGCTGAGTAGAGAGGATCTGCTGGGAATACTTTATCTAATGTAACCTGGGATACTGTTTGCTGCCTTTGTAGCAAGGGCACACTGCAGGACCCCAAGTCCTTTGCTGCAAAGTTGCATCTGAAAGAAGAAAAAGACCAAGTCAATATGAGTTGTGTTTTGCTGTTACTTTGATGTGAGACTGTCAGGTAGAATTTTTGGGGCCTTGCTTTGGTTAGTAAAGAAAATGTTTTCCTTTTTTACCCTTAGTCATTAGATGAGCTAGGCCAAAAAAGAAAGCTCAGCACTATATTCATTTTGTGGCAGAGGACAGAAGATTTACATAGTGAAAAATCTTAGATGCTTTGACTTCTCTGTGTTTATCTTGTGTTCATTGGTCATCCTGTGATGAGAGCATGTTCTCTTGTCATGAACAAGGACCTGGCCTTAGTATTGGCCCCTCTTTAAATGGTGACCTTAAAGACAAAAAGGCCTTTTTGCAGCCATTGGCCTGCATGCCCACAGTCATGCTAGAATTAATGTTTTTCCTCAGTAATTGGTACAGCACAAGGTTAGTTGCAGCACTTTGTGTCATGGTAACATACTAGAGACAGTGGAAATTTAAAAAATTCCACACCATAATTGGTTTCAGAAATGGTTCAGATTGTCTTATACACAAAAACAAAACCTACCCTAAAATTAAAAGTGAAAGCTATATGACACTAATTTTGCATTTTGATTTTTCTATGTCACAGTGCATGGTTAATTAGCATTTGTATCCTCTTTCAGTCAGGATGATAAAAGACCTATAAAGCACTGTAAAACAAAAAGCATAACCAAGCCAAAAGGCCCTTCTTCAGAGTAGCTACCTTATATTTTGAAATGTTTCAACAGTGGTAAAGTCTTACCAGAACAAAAACAAGTATGTGAATTAATAATGAGAAATCCTCATGTAATTCTCTTGCCCAAGGAAATATTTAGGAAGAACGAAAATGTGGAGCAGAAGCACAGGGGCGATGTTGTTTGAGATCGTCATCCCTCACCTTATCTCTTGTAGTAATGCTTTCTATTAAAAATAAAAGTTATCTCTTTACTCTCTTATCTCTTGTTACTCTGGTGGCTCTGGGAAAAGAAAGGTGCCATAGCTCAGGGAATCACCTCAGTTCAAAGATCTAATCTCAGACAAAAAGGAAAGAATTAAGATGTGGGGAATGACAAATTTCTATCTTTTAACTTCGGCAAAAAATTTATAATTAAGGCTTGTGGAGCAGAACCATCTGAATTTAGTTTCTTTTTACAGCAAGTTCTATAGCACAATGTAGTGGTTAAGCAGCAATGGTTTTGGTTGAACAATGGAAAATGTGGCTGTTAGGGACATCTGACGAGCTAGTAATGAGAAAATGTATTATGTGACTGACTTGGAGACAGTGCTGAGGAAATGGAGATAAAGCCTACTGGACTTAAGGTCATAGAAAAACCACAAATTTAAATCTACATGGATTTTTGAGCATGTTCAGGAGGTCTTGACATGCAGAAGATTGATACATTCTTAGTGTGAAATTGGGAAATCGATTATACACAGAGAAAAAGCTCAATTCTGAGTGAAGATAAACGAAGTGCTATTCATAACTTCACATAGTCTGTGTGGTGTTGCATGTGAAAGGGTCTCTTGTAACCCAATTTGTTTAGGTTATTTGTGACAAAAGTTCATTTGTGCCAGTGAAACATTTAGAGAACCAGCTGCTTGGATTATGTTCTAATGCTACATTAACGTATATTTAGGGAAGTATGAAGACAATTCTATTTACAGACTCAAGGTTTGTATTAAATTAAAGTGAATGCAAGTTGCAATGACCTCACTTGTTCTCAAGATTGGGTCCTTACCCATTAGAATCAACCAGCATATTGCTTAGATTCCACCTCAGTTCTGGCACTGCATCCTGCCTAAAGGTCGTTCATAATTTCTGTGAAAACTATTAATCCCTAAGGGAACGAATTGGATAAAGGATAAAAAGAGGCAGGCTGAGTCAAATCCTTTCATAGAATGTTCTTTTAAAATTTTGTAGGAAGACAAAAGAAAAAAAAAAGGAGTAGAGTGAAAATAAAATAGATTTTATTTTAGTATGTCCTAGGGGACATACTAAAAATGTTACAGTCACTTCTGGTGTAAGCACAGTAAATAAATTGTGGCTTGTTGCCAGTGTTTTCTTCTCCCTGAGATTAAATCAGAGCAACTGTGAAATTATTCTAATATGAGCATGCAGTCAGAAGCCATCCCTTTTAATTTTTTATATATATATAATTTCAGTGTACAATAAAATATAGTTGCAACTATACACTTCTATTTCCTTACTTTTTGCAAGGCACCAAATGTGTCAAGCAGAGTTCTAAGTGCATAAATTATTTTCTGGATAATTTGTAGAGAAGTAGATGCAACATATTTCCATGTAGTTTTACACTGAATCATAATAAAAAGAACTTGGCCTAAAGATGCAGGACTGTTGTTCTGAAGATTCCACTAGGTTGTGACCCAGAAATAGTGAAAATAATTTCAAAGCCTGTCTTGTGAAGTAGATGGCACACACCTGTATAGAAAACGTAGCAATGAAAAGATTTTTGCCAATTATTTAATAATGTAAAATGTATATATTTGTCGTGTCATTTATCAGCAGAAACCTCTTGATTAACATGCCTCTGTGATATTCAGGGCAAGATAATGTCCTTCAAATGGTAGACAGAAAGATCCATGTGAGCCTTAGACAGAGACGGCAGTGCTTGTTTCACAGGTGGTATTTGAGCAGAGGATAGTCCACAAATAACCTGTGAATGTCCAGTTTGGAGAAGTGGACATCCACATCTTCTTGTAATCCCTGTAATTTTGTTCCACTATCCAGAACTGCAGTTGAGATCTGCTATTCAGTGTTTGTTTTAATTTTTAAATAGTATTTGTCGAATGAATTCTAAAGTCATGACAGCAAAAAGAAAAACAAAAATCTCATTAAAAATACGCAACTGAGCAGTGAATCAAATTATCTTTAGCTTATTCCTGGCGTTACTTTTCCAGGAACTTTTCTGGGATCCTGTTTCCTGGAAAGTATTTACCTCAAAAATTCTATGTAATTTCATTTAGTGTTCAAAATATTCAAACCTGATATGAAGTCTGTAAAATCCAAAGTCAGGCTTTGTGAATATGAAGACAGAAAAGATAGAATGGGCCCAATTCTCATTTACCACAAAGAAAAAAGCTTCAGGGAAGAAATAAGGTTAATTTATATCAGCTTTACAGTCCCTTTAAGCTTTCAGAGTGGAGTAAACAGATAATGGTGAACCTGACTGATGCAGAATAAATGAGGCCATGACAGCAGGAGATTTGATCTTATAAAATGACGCTCTTTTTAAATTCTTGTCTGTCCCAATAAATATATGTGTGGTAAATTAGTTTCTTTTAGAAGCCATATAGCATACATATATTGACCTATATGACATATATTGAAATAGGGTTATGCTGTCCCAGCACATTACTAGAAAGACATTATTGCCTTTGTATTAAACTGCATGACAGTCAGACTAGGACAGCCTTAAAGAAAAATTTTTGGGGGAGTGTGGAGTGGTGGGAGAATCTGTACAAACTTCATACTCCCTGGCATTACACACCACTCAATGAGGGGCCTTGCTAAAGTCCTCATGGATTGAGGTACTGCCTACAGCAGTAGGAAACTGATTGACAGTGTCATCATGTGTCTGTCGGCCTCACAAGAGAAAACATATTGTGTAAAGTAAAGAAGAAATCAGCTCAGCTTGTAACTCCCGGAATCAGAATTTCACACTATCCTGCTCAGAATTTCCACCTTGTACCGTCTTGCACGTAGATGAACGTTGTTTGATGGATAATTGATGCTTGTGACAGACAAAATGTAAGCAGAGAAGTATTGAAATTTACTCAGGGTAATAGCTTTTGGCTGATTTTCATTTGAGATTTCAAGTGACCTAATGTTTTTCTATCTTGTTGAGCATAAGTCCCAGAGCAATCAATTTCCTAATCTTTCTCCTGAAAAAACTGTAATGTACTGCACATAGAAGTAAAAATAGGGTTTTCATATCTTTTTAATAAGATTACTGTCTTACTGATAATGTTCATACTCTTTGCTGAGAAATATTCATCTTAGAAACTATGTGCTACCTCAGAGAGATTGTTGTGCTCCAGTCAGGTCATGTATTTGTGAGTAGTACTTCAGCTTCCTGTAAATTACTGTCATTTTCTACGAATGTGAAGTACAAATGCTAATCTGATGTAATGCTAAGAGAGGCAACTGCAATGTTATGGTGTGACCTTTAATGGATGTAAAAGTTTCCTAGCACTAACAGTGTTTCTGGACAAATCCAGCTTAAACCATTTGAGGACAGATACTAATCTGAAGTTTTATTCATTTCTGTCTATAAGCCAGGCTATTATCTTTGATGGTTTGCTCCGCTGCTGCCCTCTGACAACCCCATCCTATTGAAATCAACAGGAATTTGCAATTAACTTGGACAAAATCAGAGGACAGGCAGCACTCTGAATCTTTTTGTCTATTTTCCTTGAGTTTCAAGCCCTGATCAAGAGATATTTCAGTATGTCCTGCTGTAGTACACCTGGTTTTCATTTCTCTTCAGCTATAAAATCTAAAACTACTTGAATACTATTCTTGGTGTGGGTATCTACTGAGCAAGCAGATGATTCGTCCCCCATGTAGCCTATTTTTTTCTAGAAAGTCCCAGCCTGCAGGGCTTTTCCTGGCCTAATATTATGCTTTTCTAGTAACAGCCCATCAGATATAATAAAGTAAAACTGAAAATTTCTTAAACCTATATGAGGTGGATGTACTGGTATTAATCCTCTCTCACTGCAACATGGATTTACCTGAACACAGTCCAAACTATAATTGGCTGCCTTTTTAAATTTGCTTTGGATACATCTTACACACACACGCACACAGACACACACTTGCTCTTTGGCCAAAGTAATCTTTGTCTCAATCAGTTTGAAAACTGAGACAGAGGCATAGTTCTGTCACAGTTGTATTGGTGAAGGTCTGTCTCAGCTCTTCTAGTAAAAGTGAGCTTTCAAAGGAAAACAACAGTGAAGAAGTTCGGCTGACTGCTTCCAGCTTTTGGTATAGTGGACTTTGTCATGAGATTATTAGACTGTTTGGTAATGATGTGATGGTGAGCTTAAGAAGGAACGAGACTAAGTAGCTCTGGCAGCTGATCAATAATATTGACTGGAAAATACTAAGTGAACTGCATGAAGCAGGCATATGCAGGTAACTGGCATCACTGTAGATAAATTTGTCTTTGTAATTTAAAAACTGTGAGTAACTTAAGATGCCTTTGACATGAAGTGAGAATACTTTTGACCTATTTATCTGCTGGTGATGCAGAACTGACAAATTTTCATGTCAGTCTGAAAAAAGCTTGAAACACATTCAAAAGCTGTGTTTAGTGCAAAGCTATGTTTAGTGCGAAGAGGAGAAAAGTGCTACACTTCCTTTCCAGCCTTTCTCCTGGTAAGGGCCAAAACTCTCCAGAAGTTCTGATAATGTTATAAAATTCCTTTACTTGTGGAGCTGAATGGGGAAGTAACAAAACAAACTTGCCTAAGTCAGTCCCTATACAATACTCTTTAGACGTAGCAAGTCTCCAACAAAGGCCCTAGGATCCAAGTCACTTGTTGGATTTAGGGTCAATACCTTTGCTTGCTATAAATTTAGATCACCCCTACATGAACTGCTTATATAGCAATATTGAATGTAAAGAACACAAATAAAAACTCTGCTATTTGCAGAACACAATGTCTTTTTGTTACATCTGTGTACGTGAATGGACAGCCCCAATTGAAGCTTTTTTCCCTTAAGTGTTTTAAATAAATACCTCAGTCTGACTTCGTAAGACTAGCACAATGTGTTTACCAATAAACAGCATGAGCAAATGGAACTATAATTCCTTTTTTCCCTAGGGTACAGTATTTAAATTATTTAGAGAGCAAGAGAGTTAAAGGGCAAAGGCATGGTATGGCAGATCAAATATAAACACAAGATTAACCATATCTAGAAAGTTACTTTTATGTCACTTTAGATAGCAGGGATAGCACTAGTTAATTGATCTTTGATAGTGTTGAGAAATCTGAGTTTCCATGTGTTTATCGTATTGTTTGGAGCCTTTTCTTGGTTTCAGATCAAGACACATAATTTTTGCAACATTTGCCCTGTGTTTATGTTCACATAACTAATGTCTATGAAGAAATTTAATCTTTACCTTTCCTACTGTTGGGTATATTCACATGACAAAATGTATGGCACATACCAGTGTTACAACCCACATTTATTTAACTGGTTTATTGTTAAAGTTTTTATGTTAATGGTTTGTTCTTATGTCCCCGATGTTGTCCCCAAGTTGGTTTATTGCTAAAGTTGCATCCTCCCCTAAGTTACCTTGTATGGTATTTCCCTATCCCTTGTTCTAGCTGCTTTCCTATCAATCACTGTTACCCTGCTCCTTGTTCTGGCACCTTCCATGTCACTCCCATCCTGAACCTATCCTTTGAGCATACTTCCCTCTGGGTGTTCCTGGGTGGTTCCTAAACCTCTGTGCCCCATTGGACCATGTGACCTGCCCTCTCCTCCCACTTGCCCCGGTTGGCCCCAAAGAAATTTTGTAACCCCTTCACTCCACCCCTACCAATCCCTCATTGGCTTGTGTTTGGTGTTCGCCCCTTGCTCTCTCACTGTATAAAATCTTGTGCACAGCCGTGCTCTGGGCGCTTTTGTTCTTGACCCCTTCAGCCATAATAGGTCTCCTGTTGGAACTTCAGTGCCAGAGAGCCTCCTTCTTTATCCATCCCCTGACTGCGGTGAGAAACCTTCCACTGTAGAGCAAGCAGTCCAAAGGTTCAGCTGTGGGCAGAAACCCCACACCGCAGTTGTTCCCCACACCTGGCGCAGTGCCAATATTCTTTGAGCTAGCCTAGGCTTCAGCAGACCATGTCATACCAGAAGCTTGTAAGAATAGTTTTTTAGATCATATCGTTGCTTTGAACAAAATTAGACCTTTAGCTGTGTTTTATCAGAGAGACACAACCATTCACTAGTAGTCTCTACATTTACATCCACTGTTGTGGTACGTGTTTTGATAATTAGTTTTGTTTCAATTGATCAGAGTTTTTTCATGTATCTCCCCCCCGCTGTTCCAGCACTTTCCCTGTCAGTTTACCCCTGGCCCAAGCTGAGAANGGGATAGCAGACCGCGACAATCCACTCTTGAAGTTACCTGGTAAAAACAAAAGTTTATCAGCTCTTGGAAAGGATGAAATATAAATTTCCTTTATACAGGGGGGATCTACTCAAACTGAGGAATTTTGTATCCAGTTCTAACTACTTGAGGTGTCTGTGCCCCTGTGACTTTAAACTTTGTTCTTAGACTGTACCTAGATTTTCTACACTGCTGTTTTTCCTAGTGTGGTCTGTCTCCTTGTCCCATCTCTTTCCTTACATAGAATAGATTCCGCTCCTTAAAATTCTAATGCCAGATTGTTTTTTATGGTCTAATTGTGAAACATTTTCCTCTCAGAGGACTTCTGAGGTTGATTCCTGTCAGCCTGTTTTCAGCTCACTCATTCAGCTCATTGTAGTCTGCTTCTCAAGTTTTGTTTCTCATCCCATTGTTTTGCTTGCTTTGATCCCATAGTCTCTTGTAAGGACTCCCAGAGCAGTTCTCTTTGACCGCTCATTTGTTCTCAAATGCATCTCATCCGAAGCCTCATGCAGGGCCTTTTCAACGCGTAGTGTACTGTGGGTGCTCAGGGGCCTTTTGGCTAGCTCTGGCCCCTCCACATTCCTCGGTCTGGCTTCTCTGCTGCCTGGCAGATCTAGCCTGACCGGTGGGTTCCCGGTGCGGCACTCGGTGGCAGATTTATGGTGACGGCTGCGGCGAAGTAAGGAGAGTCTCTGACTGAGGGGGGGGCAGGAGATGGTTTATTGAGGGGCACCTGACAGCGCCTCTGCTCCGATGTCTTTCCCCCAGGGCAGAGCCCCGAACAAAGAGCGTGCATCAGGTCTTACGGAGAGGGAGATTAGGGGCTGGATCCCAGGTGTCCTCCAAGCGGTCCCCCAGGGGTTATCTTGACATTTGAATCTTGGGTCCGTCAGCCAATCTCCCCGAGATGTGGGGGGATTCTCTGTTTCAGGGCCTATCACTTT
>VYXF01001709.1:0-63743 GCA_013397295.1 Polioptila caerulea
TCTGTATGTTTACTTTTAATAGAGGTTCTATGGAAAGAGCTTATCTTCTGCTTCCTAACTGGGAAGACTCATTCCCCAAATGCCTTGGGCTTTTTCTTTTCCGTTTTTTTTAAGCCTGGGTTTAGTCCCAGCTGTTCTTGTGCGTGTTGTTTAGGGATGTTATGTACTGTCATATGATATACTGGATTTTTGTGGTAGGATCCCCCAAGAGTCTAAACAATATTTATAAATTATTGCTGTATTAACACAGCAGTAAACAGTGATGGAAGAGAGCTGTCCATTAACATGAATAGAATTTATGTGGAGTTTACCTGACCTTTCTAATCACTGCATTCTTCTATATTCTCAGTATTAATACCTTACTTCACTAGAGTTAACGTACAATATGAGGAAGAGCTTTTTAAAACTAGACTTATGGAAGAGAAATACCCTCCTTGGCCAAGTCTATGTAACTGTAATGGCAATTTTGACGTGTTTTGGGCTCCAGATAGAAAGTTCCATGGGTGGCTGAAAAGCGCAGAAAAATTCGGGCAAAGAGTGGCTCAGACTGTGGACAAACTACAGCTAGTAGTGGTTGTATGTATGAGAGATAATGCAGGCAAAGTGTAGATTAAAAGAAAAAAAAAAGGCATCTTAAAAGTGAGAAAAAAAGTTATTTGGAAGTTGTAATACAGAAATGAAAATCACTACTGGGACTGAGAGAATGTACATTGTTAGATCTATTGGAAGAAAATGCAGCAACCCAGCAGCAGTTTACTGAACATTGTAAAGAGACAATAAAAGCAGTTTTAAGGAAGAGAGGAAAAAAAGAGGATTTCATAGTAGATAGAAATTGTAGAGGTTCTTTAAGACCACTGATTCTAGAATGGTATGTGAAAGTTAAGTGAGGCAGGAGTTTTAAAAGGCTTGGTGGGTCCAAGTGATGAGGGAGACTACCCTCTACTCAAAGTGGGGAATGCAGAGAGGAATAGAAAATGCAGGCATAGTCTTCTACTTTCTCTTAAAAATTAAGAAGCCCACGTTAGCTTCTTATTTTCTTTCTCCCGCTGTAGGTATCAGTATTACTTGCAATTAAAGAAAGATATCTTGGAGGGCAACATTCCTTGCACACTGGAACAAGCAATACACCTGGCTGGTTTGGCAGTTCAGGGTAAGTAAGAAATTGTGCCAACTAGCTAATGTTGCATTAGAAACTTTGGTGATATATTTTCTATTGCCTGTTTTCTATTTGTCACTCAAGAGACCCAAATCAGTGAGTTATGAAAGGGGTTTGCTCCTTAGGACTTCATCATATGTGCTGAGGATAGGAACTGTTGGATCAGTAGCCCTGAACTTGCTTCTGTGCAGTCCTCAGAGATGTACCTGGGCATCTAACATGTAGTTTCAGGAGCTGAATTTGAATTAGACACTGGAGTTCCTTTGGGGGCAAAGGCTTCCAGTTGTGTGCCAATATCAACAGACCCTTCCTCTGTTTCTGGTAATGAAGACTTTTTATTCTGACATATCTTCATAAATAAGCAACTTTGAATGTACTTGTATTTCCACCTTTATCCAAAATTTCCTATCACATAAGATTATTTCAAGTTATTTTGCAAGACTGTTAGCAGTTCTTGTGTTCAAATCACTCCTGAAAACACATTTCTGTGATACCAATATGAAAAAGGCAGCTTTATTTTTCTTAGCTAGGGTCAGATGGGATAGAGTGTATCCCACTGTCTGCGCTGATCACGTTCAGTGTTCCTTGCAACGTGCTTTTGTGATGCTAAATCTCTCAAAAGTTTGTGATGGCAACAGCTGTGTTTAGTGTGTTTGTATATTGTTATTTGTATATCATTTTCTGTGAATGCCACTTCAGTACATCTAACAGCAATTGTAAAACTGCCAAAATCGAACAGGACTTAAAATCACTGGCAGTCTATAAGATATTTTTTTGTATTTTGTTAGCATATACGTTGGTTGTATCACAATAAAGATGATGATTATGTTTTTTTGAAAATGTGGTTACCAGTGGAGTAGGATAAATGGTATTAATGCCTTGTTTATATAACAGTGAATCTGTTTAATCCAAGCCAGGTTTTAATGGTCTTCAACTGAAAAAATCTTGCTGTGTTATTTCCATGTATTTGGACAGTGCAAATGTCTCTCTGCTCAGTGAGTTGTTTATACAAATCTTTCAATATAACCCTCTTTCCAGATGGAAAATATTCATCCTTTTAGCTTTCACCTTTCTTTTTTATTCCTGTATAAGAGATGAACTGTGTGTGTTGATAACACAGTGAAAAAGCAACTCAAAAAAAGCACAGGTTCTAAATTAATGTGCTCCAATGACTGAAATAGCTTATACCAGGTAGGTTAATCATTTTAGCTGGTGAATGAACAGAAACAGTGCTTGCTGTTTCAAGTCAACTGATTTCAAGAATGATCTGTATTTAAAATCAGTAGAATAGGTTAATTCTAAACGTTGCTTTATCTCAAGAGCTGTATTGGTGTACTGTGTCAGAGGTACTCCCCTTTCATATAAATAACTTCCATATTATGTGTTTTATCATTTCTTCTTCTCAATCCACAAGGAGAGTTACCCATTTTTCTGGACAAGGTAAAAAGATGGAATTTTTTTTACCTTTTCTCTTTATAAACATTATTGATTAGTTTGTTCTGTTGTTTTGCTTTCAGATTATAGTTCAATAGGTTGGAGGTTTGCTGCTTGGAGATGCTGCTGCAATTAATTGGGTTTTGAATAATTTTGTTAGAAGTGTTTGAATCCAAGATTTTTTTTATTTTTTAGCGGATTTTGGAGACTATGATCAGTATGACTCTCAGGAGTTTCTACAAAGATTTGCTTTGTTTCCAGTGGTAAGTACTTTCTTTAAAATGGTGCATTTAAATTATTAAAGTGATGAATTTAAATCCCTAAATTTGGTAAATAAAAACAATTTTTAGGAAGCCTCCATGATCCATCTATCTTACTGCTCCCTAGGCTGTCAAATTTAGTACAGGTTTTCTTTGAGATTGGATTGAGATATGCCACCTTATATTACACAGAAACAAAGATGTATAAAATTTTTTGAAATTTTATTGTATGTTGCACTGAAAAGCAAGTTGAGGTACAGATGAGAAAGTGAGTAAAACGGCTTCAAAACAGAGTTTATGCTTTTGGGGTTTGTTTGTGTATATTACAACATCTAAGCTCCAAGACTACAGTGAAGGATTGACTCACTTGTTTAAAGAAACTATAACCATTTGATTTTGTAGATTTTTTTTTGTATTTCATTCCACAAATGCTATTTTACCTTAAGGGTTGGCTACAAGAAGAAAAAATATTGGAAGAAGCAACCCAGAAAGTTGCCTTGCTACATCAGAAGTACAGGTAACATGTCTATAGCTCTTCAATGTTTAATTTCAGTCTTCAGTAGCTTCTGTAGCTCAGAAAGTTGTGAATCTTGAAATACAGTTGGACTAATTTCAGTTCCCATTTAAATGAGTTTTTCCTCTAGTACATCTGTATTAAAGTTACAAGAGTTTTTGCTGAATGAAAATGAAAAAGAGAACAGAATATTTAGTAAAATAAATTACAGGATTCAGCCTGAAAAGAATACAGGACACAATTAAATAGTGTGACTTCACTGTATAAGGTTTCTGATTCCTGTTCATGTGAAGTTCTGACCCCAGTAAGGATATTTCTTGATAAACAATATTGGGAGGTATTAATGGGAGGAGAAATGTTGTGACAGTAACTGCCAGAATGCTTATGATCTTAGGTAGAAGGGAGCTAAGGTGAAGTAGTCAAGGACAAAGGAAAGTTAAGTTCTCTTTATCAGTTCATTAGTGAAAAAACTTTTGTGACTATGTAAGTAATAATGAATATTTTCCCTTGTATTGTTTTAAAACAGTTTGAAAATTGCAGTTTCACTTATCTTTGAAATGTACTTATAACAAGATTGCATGGTTCAGGTTCAACAAAGAAAACTTAATCTTCATGACTTTAGGAAAAAGTGAAGAAATTGAGAGATTTATGATTGAAAAAGCATTGAGAGACATAACAATGATCATGACAGGATTTTTCAGGTAGAAGTAATGTTTTTTATGAGGTAACTGAGGTATGTTGATGGGTAGACAAACACAAGCTGTTAAGCCCAGTGATACTATTGCAAGCCTGTGAGAAAACTGTCAGTTGCGTCCAGTTATAAAACTTCTGCCTTTACCTACAGATCTTTTCCTCGTGTTTTCAAAGTGTTGCAGTAAAATAGCCAACATTTAGAAGCTGAAAGTGTCTTTTCTGAGATGTAAAATGCCAGACGTCGTATTTCTCCTATAGCAGTATAGAGGACATTCATGTCTTCAACATGTGTGCCTCTGATAAAGTGGAGACAGTGCTGCATTTGATCAAGAATGTGATTAATTGTCTGCCATTTTTAGAGATGGTAATTTTAACTGGTCTTTGTTGCCCTTTACCCCTAAAGATGCCAGAGAGAAAGAAGTTATTAGAATCAAAGTATAAAGGCTGAGCCAAATATATCAGCCGCTGGTGCAGATAGAAACAACATGATTTGATGGTTGCCTGAGTGTCCTGGGGATACTTTTCAAGCTTTGACATTGTCATTCAGAGTAAAACAAAGATGATTTTTTCTTACTGGCTGTATTAGCTGATTACTGTTTTATTTGTAGAGGCCTTACTCCTCCTGATGCAGAAATGTTATATATGCAAGAAGTAGAAAGAATGGAGGGCTATGGTGAAGAGACCTATCCTGCAAAGGTAAATGAGGTTTTGATCTTTGTCTAACTGCCCTTTTCTCCCTGTTTAGAGTGGTTACTTCCTGCCAAGAGTAAATAAAACCAAACCCCAAATCACCTAGAATTTTCTCCTCCAGCATTATAAAAGCAGTTGTTTCTTACGTAACTTTGCTTTCAAAGACTTTTTTCTGTACTTGCATAATTTTTGCAACTTCTTACAGGACAGCCAAGGAAGTGACATATTCATTGGAGCATGTCTTGATGGTATCTTTGTGAAACACAAAAATGGTCGTCCTCCTGTAGTATTTAGGTTGGTATTGTTCTTTCATAAAATATCTTAGTGAACTTTACATATTAAGTGTGTTCCTCATGAGCATCAATGACTCTCAGATATGTGTATTTCTGCATTTGGTAAACCTGAAAAGAGTCTCGTAGTCATCATGCTACAGTGAATACTGAAGCCAGTGGGAATTTCTCAATGTATTAACTGCAAAATGAATGTCTCTAAGACAGATTAATTCCAAGACATGGCTATTTAATATACAGTTGCATTGCAAAACATTTATTGAATCAAAAAGGAGCAACTCTATGCCTATCAGGTATCTTAAATCCCAAGATTATCACATCAATTCATATAGAAATATTCACTTCTGAAATTGTCCAGGAGTTCATTTAATATATTATAAATATATGTGGAGAGTTATATGATAACATTTGTTTTATTATTTTGGATTCATACATTGTTTTAGTTTATTAGTGAATATTCTTATTAGTTGTAGACAGAGCTCTGACTTACCTAAACACTTAAAATTCAGTCTTCACATGAAATGGCTTCCCACTGACTTTAAGAGGGGTTGCTTGGGCATTTTTGGGCAGAATTCAGAATAAACTTTAAAAAAAAATTGAGATTTTTTAATAAAATTAATCTCAGCAGTTTAGTTTTTACTAAAGCAAGAAAGGGTTTATTCTTAGTGAACTTTATGCTTCTAGAATTGAATTTTTGACTGAAAATGAACAGAATTCTTCAAATCCTATGTTCCAACAGTTACTGGAACTTCACTACTGGTGAATTTCTGGGATTAGAGAAAGTAGCCAACTATGCTTCTTTCTGTTTGTAGTTTTGTTTAACAGATTTAGAAATTCCCCACTGTTAAATGTCCTTCAGAAAAATTTCTGTGTCTGCTGTGATAGGAGAGCTGATGCTGAGCTCATTTTAATTGCCTGGAGTTGTCCAAGTGCCCTGCTCTGCTTTCCTACTGCAATAAACACTAGCTGTACTTAGCAAACACACAGGGAGAGGAATAAAGTTTTTTTCATGCATTTCACATAAATTCTTAAAGATTTGTGGATGCAGTGTCTGTAAATGCAAGAAAAAAGTTGCACATTGGGAAGTATTTATATTCCAATTTATATTCAATTTCAGGATCCAGTTTACTGCTCTTTTTTGTTGTATGGCTGTGGGCAATTCCATCATGGATAGCAATATCATGCTATTTGGGTGGCAATAAAGCAAAGACAATGACCCATTAGTGTAATTTGCAAAGACTTGGGATTGGTCAGGTAATTTCATAGTTGTGCCCACAAAGGCTTATGAACCAAAGCCTTAAATTGGAGGGATTTTTGTTCTACATTAGAATGGAGACATTAATGTTTCTCTACCTTATATACACGAGGAAATAACTATGGAAAATGCTAAGAAACACCTCTATGTACTGAAAATGGGAGTCATATAAACACCTGTAGAGAGAGCCCTATATGCAGGTCATGCTTTTTCCATATATTTGTATACTGCAGAATATTCTTTTAATAAATCTATGATAGAGGGTTTATTTAGACTAACATAATACTAATAGTTCAGGCTAAATTTGCATTCAAAAAGAAGATGTATAAATATGTTTTATGCAATCTAAATTATTTTTCATCTGTCAATGTGCAAGAGTTCCATAAAATATGCACAAGAATGCCTTAAAGGCCTTGTTTAGTGTAGGCTTAATTTTTTTTCCCTGGATGTATGGTTTGCTTTTAAGCAGTTGGGACATTATAATTTACTGATGACTAAATTTGTCTAAATTTGGTTAGTTTTTTTTTTTTTTAAAACACTTGAAAGAATTTCAAATGGAAGACAAGTAATAATCTGACTGTACATGGTGTACATCTTCCCGAGAGTTAGTCACATACTTGTTTTCCTTTCAGCAGCCATTAATGGTATGGAAGTGGTGGTCTACAACTTGTTCAGATAGATTGAGGAACTTTTTCACACAATCACAAACTTATACCATATACTGTGTTGAGAGGGACCCGTGAGGACCATCGAGTGCAAGTCCTGGCCCTGCACAGGACACTCCAGGAGTCACACCATGTGTCCTACAGCATTGTCCAAATGCTTCTTGAACTCTCTCATACTCGATGCTGTGACCACTTCCCTGGGAAAGCTGTTCCTGTTTCACCCTCTGGTGAAAACCTGACTTAGCTTCAGGCCATTTCCTTGAGCCCTGTCACTGGTCACAGGGTGGAAGAAGTCAGGGTCTGCCCTTCCTCTTCCCTCATGGGGATGTTCTTTATCCACATTCTTGATGGTGGTTCTGGTTTGCAATTGCATTTTTTGTGGTTTGAAAATCAGAGCTTGTCCAGTCATATCCTGTCCCTTTTGTCTGCAGGTGGCATGATATTGCCAACATGTCCCACAATAAATCCTTTTTCGCATTAGAATTGGCAAACAAAGAAGAGACAATTCAGTTCCAAACTGTGAGTGCCTTTTTATTTTTTTCACTATGCCATCACTAAATAAAAACAAATTAAAACTGATAATTTAACTCAAAGGTTAAAACCTACTATCTATATATTTAGCAGCTTTGAACTATATGAGTGAGTCAAATGTAATAACACTGTTTTTAGCCAGCTTTCCATGGGAAGGCATTAAAAATGGGACCTTTTATGTAGAGTACATTGAAGTATTTGGTTATGTGGTCATAAAAATTGTCATCCAATCCAATAAAATTTCTAGCATGTTTTTTTGCCTTGAATCAGTGGCAATTAAAGATGAATATAGCCTTAGAGCTTTGCTGGAATGGGCCATGGCATTCCTTGAAGAATTAATTTTATTCAGCATCTCCCAGTTGCTTTTGTCAAAAGGCAGCTGTTGACGGTCTAATGGCAATCTTAACTATAAATTGTGTTAGTATTACAGCTGGTGTCTTGAGCAAAAGGCTTCTACTCTCAAATTTCATAAGTCTAAGAAAACTGTTAGGTTACCTGGTGACATTAATGAAACTACATTAAAATTAAATTAGTCAATGGTAATTTAATCCTAAAAATTTCAGGGGCTTGTCTGAAAGCAAGTGAAGGGTATGAATGTTTGACTTAATGCATATGTTGGGTTTTGTTTTTTTGGCAGGAAGATATGGAAACAGCAAAATATGTGTGGAGGATGTGTGTGGCTAGACATAAATTTTACAGACTAAATAAATGCAGCCTGTAAGTACAATACATTAGCAGAACTCTTGATGCCCTTGCAGCTTCTATTGGGAAGTGAAAACTCCCACTTCCTCTAAAGTCTTTACTGTCCTTTTTAAATTGTCGTAATTAATGACTTTCATTTGGTTCAATTTTGGGTTCATTTTCTTAATCTTTTTTGAGGAAATACTTACCACCAGTTTTTGAAACACATCCTGCTTTATAACAGAGGACAATATTAAGTCCTGAAATCTTACCATAAGTAATAATGTTTGGCCTTCACTTCTGGATCACAGTGCTGTGAGAGACTTCAGTTGCTTTGCGGTCTAAAATTGCTGGGGCTTGGGAGCTACTGGAACCCCCAGGGTTTTGGCCTGTGTTTGGGTGAACTGCTCTGAAAGGACACTAGAGGCTTTAAAAGGGCAGGCAGTGTATGTGAAGCACTCCAGAAATGTGCTGGATTGACATCTAAGAGGTATGTGGTTCTTTAGTCATCCATGGAATCTGTATAGCTCAAGTAGCACCAGTGCAAAGTAAATATAATACAATTCATCAAATTAAATTTAAATGGGCTGGTCTCCAACTTGTAAATCAATGGCTGGAGTTTGAGATATTTTACTGGAACAGCTTTCCTTCAGTTAAGTTTCTTCAGTCAAAGAACAGAAAATTAGACACAGTGAATAGTCTATCATTGGAAAAGTATGATTCCCATATGTTTCACTCTTCTTCATACATAGGAAGATAGATCTTTATGGAAAGATAATCAAGTATTTTGTACCACAGGTGACTCACTAGTGTGTTTAACGCTAATTTAATTTCTGCTGAGGAAAGATAATCAAGTATTTTGTACCACAGGTGACTCACTAGTGTGTTTAACGCTAATTTATTTGAGAAATAGGATACATTTGAAATAGAGCAAACCTCATACCTCAAAGCTTGTGAACTTGTCTGACTTTTGAGAGCGATAAGAAGCACTGGTAGGGGTAGTGCATTTGTGGGACTTGTGCATTTCGGTCTAAATAATGTCAGATCTGTAGTTCTATATTAAATGTCAGTCTCTAGGATTACTTATTGTAATTGTTTCACTGCAACATGGTTTTACATGAGGTTAAGTCCTCAAAAAAACTTTTCTGATTATCTCTACTCTGAAGATTTCTTGTCATCTGGTCCTGCAGCTGAAAACCGTCTTATGCATGCCTGTATCAACTTCAGGGTTTTTTTTTCTAAATCTGTACATACCTTGTCTTTAGAGACTCCTTGGACTCTCCACCTGAGGAGGGCTCTCAGAAATCTTCCCTCATTCTTTCCCTTCCACGCTTTCCAATCCTTTCTCGTCCTTCACTTCCCAAAGGGTGAGCTTAAAAACGTCTTTCTCACTAAAAAATAGCATTTCCTACATTTGTATCCTGCTGTCTTTTGACCTGTCTTGCTACAAGGTGCAGAGCACAGGTGCAGTGTAGGGTGGTGGGGGGAAAAACATACTTAAGACTTCTGAACTTTGTATCCTGGAGCCAATCCAACAAATTATGAAAATTCATTACCATTAGCATCAATGTTAGAACATATAAATGCTAATGCAGTATACTAATGCTTTCCAGTTCCTGTAACATCTTTAATGTTACAGCCCCATACAGTTTTATGTCTGACTTGTAGAACAGGCAACCTGTAGAACAGGAGATTAACTGAGGTATTTTGTTCTTGGGTTTTTGATTTTTGCTTTGTGGTGGTGGCTAATGCACAAGGCTCTTTCTTTTTGAGACTCTTGTGAAGACTAACACAGGCCTGGCTCCCAGAAATGTAGAGTGATTTTTAATTGAACATGGGAATGCTTTCTAATGTTTGAAATGGGTCTTGCTATTGTTAGGAATAATTCCTTACCATGAAATTTCTTCTATAGACAAAGTCAGCCTGTTACAGTGAATCCTGTCAGAAGACGATCTTCATCCAGGATGTCCATGGTAAGGAAAGCAAATAGTTTTATATTTGCATTTTTATGGATTTCAGTTGACTTTGAATCAAGTATTAGCCCCCTTCAGTGAAATGAAATGAGCAATGAAAGAGATGAGTCTAGTATGTGAGGAACTGTTTCTGACTTGTAGGCAGAGCTGCTATATAATACCTAAATAGTGGAATTAAAACAACTGCAATGAAAAAAAAATTAAACACTTCTATTTACAGTTTGAACACTGTCTCTAGGAGACTCTTCTAGATGTCAGATGGTAAGACTCAGTCTTGGGTTAGTGGAGTGTGATTTTTTCCCTGGTTTTTTAATTATTTTTTGTATGAACACAAAGCAGAAACTTACATTGCAGATTTAGAGAAATGATTTAAGACGAAGGCTTTGTATGTGTTTATTTTTAATATTATACACATTATAATATAATATATAATGCATATTATTACTATGTGTAGTATCATATATAAGATGTATAATATTATATATATACATATACATATATATAATGGTATAAATTACGTATTTAAAAATTTCAATAATTATTTTTAAAATGAATAATCAGTTTTTAAGTAACAGTAAGATGTTTGTTTTCTTAGCCCAAGCCTCAGCCTTATATGATGCCTCCACCACCTCAGCTGCATTACAATGGCCATTATAGTGAACCATACGCATCTTCCCAAGGTAAGTTCATTAAATCCATGGCCACACTACACAATTTTAGAAGGTAAAAACTATACTTTAGCTATAGCTGAATAACTTAATAGGTGAACATGGGGTAGGTTTGTACTGGAACAGTCATTGAAGTGTGCTTGCTGCTATTCTAGACACATAAGCTAATGTGAAATACGGAATTGTTTGGGTTGGAAAAGACCTTAAGAATCATCAACTCAGCACTGTCAAATCCATCACTAAACCACCTACCCAGGTGCCACATCTACATGTCTGTTAAATACCTCCAGGGATGGTGCCTCCACCATTTCCCCAGACAAGCCTGTTCCAATGCCTCACCAGTCTTCCCAAGAAATTTCCTAATATCCAATCTAAACCTCGCCTGGTGCAACTTGGGGCCTCTTGTCCTGCCCCTTGTTACCTGGGAGGACACAAACACACCTCACTGCAACCTTCTTTCAGATATGTGTAGAAGGCAGTAAGGTTCTCCCTGAACCTCTTTTTCTCCAGGCTAAACAATCCCAGTTGTTCTTCCTACCTCCACTGTTCCTTCTCCATATCCTCTCCTCTGGGAGATGAGCAATTCTAGTTAGGATAGCATGTACAGCAATTGCAGACTGAGGTGTCTTGTGTGAGTTTAAGCTATCACTTTTTTTGGTTCATGTATCAAACTGGTATGTTATGGCATTGTGAGATCCTTGTCAAATTGCAGCTTAATAGCTGCAAAGAGATTGCCCCAAGACAATCCATACAACTAAAAACTTAAAAAAAAAATTTAAACCCAACATGCAGGAAAAGAGACATTTGTCTAAGTCTGCTAGACTACAAGGTGTTGAGGAATTCAAAGGTTAAAAAGTTTGCAGGTTATGGACTTGGTATATATTTGATTGAAACAAAGAAAGAAGAAAACCCAAGCAAACCCAATTTAAAATTCTCAAGCAATGCAGACTTCTTATCTCAGCAGTCATGGCCACTTACTCTCATTATTTTGATTGTTACACATTGTGTCTTTAATTAACAAAGTTGCTGCTCTGAAGGGCTGAATAGAATCTTTTGCAAAGTCTCCTCAAGTTTAATAGGAACTTTCCCGACCTAAAAATCTTCTGGATAAATAGTACTCTTAAAAGCCAGCTCACTGGGAAGGGAATAAGCACATTTTCTATCAACAGAGTTACACAGGTCTGAATGAAATATAGGTATTCAGCTGCATTCAGAATGCAACTGAATTATTTGTAGTTTAGTGTTGTAAGTATTGCTGGGTGCTTGCTACTACAAGTGTCCCTTTTTTCAACATTTTTTTCATAAAACAATTTTTGATTGTCAGCAAATTAATGAACATAAGTGTGGCAATTATTTTGGGGAACCCAAACAGTTAAATCATGACAGCATCTACAGCAACGACTGAATTGTTCTCCTCTGGAGACTGGCAAATTGTACATCCAATGAAGTAGTAATTAAAATGATTAAATATATCTTGGGTGTATAAACTGTTATACCATTTTCTTTACAGTGTAGGTATATATATATATGTGTGAAGAAGATATGGTGGCCTCCAAAATTTATGGAGAAAAGTTAATTTGTTTTTTTTTTTGAGGTCTTGTGGTGGGTGCTGTATCTACATACATCCTGAAGGAGTAGAAGAGAGAAGAACAAGGGTTTTTGTTTGCTTGTTATGGTGCTGTTTTAAGTTTTTAGTGGTATTTTTGTTTTGGGGTTTTTCTTTTTTTTTTTTTTTTTTTTTTTTTTTTTTTTTTTTTCTTTCTTGGCTGTCCGAACTGGATACTTAATTGCAAATCCTAATGTAGACATTTATTTTTTTAGTGTGGTTTAAGATTGTTGTGGAATTCATTTATCTTGGACTGAAACTTAGGAAACCTATCCCAAACAGAAGAAAATAATTCATAAACAGACGGTGTTGTCCCATAGGAAATTGCATGATTGAAATAAATATCTTATTCTGGTGTATCAACAGCAACAGAAAAGTTGGGATTTTGGTTTGGGTTTTTTTCCCTTCCCATTTCAATACATAGCTAAGAATAACTCAGGTTTTGAAAATTTCAAACATTGCCTTAGCTGAATCTTAATAGAGGATAATTTTGATGTCCTGGGCATAAAGGTTGTTCTTAAACTTTACTTTCAGATAACCTCTTTGTGAGCAATCAGAATGGATACTACTGTCACTCTCAGACTAGCTTGGATAGAACCCCTCATGACTACACTGGTCGGATCCGCAATGGGAGTGTCTATAGTGCCCACAGCACAAACTCCTTGAACAATCCACAGCATTACTTGCAGCCATCCCCCATGTCCTCTAACCCAAGCATTACTGGAAGTGATGTCCTCAGAACTGACTATGTCCCATCACACAGACACAGTGCGCTAATACCACCTTCTTACCGTCCCACGCCAGACTATGAGACTGTGATGAGACAGCTCAACAGGGGGATGGTGCACACAGATAGGCAGAGTCATTCAATGAGAAATCTTAACATCAGCAACTCATATGCTTACAGCAGGCCTGATGCCTTAGTTTACAGTCAGCCTGAAATCCGAGAGCATGCCCACTTTGCTGCCCCACAGTCTAACCATTACCCGTTTAACCTGAACTACAGCTTCCATAGCCAATCCCCCTATCCCTATCCTGCAGAAAAGCGCCCTGTTGTTGGGGCAGTCAGTGTGCCTGAGTTGACAAATGTGCAGCTCCAGTCTCAGGATTACCCAGCACCGAATATAATGAAGACTCAAGTCTATCGACCGCCTCCCCCATACCCGTACCCAAGACCTGCAAACAGTACCCCAGACCTTTCACGACACATCTACATCAGCAGCAGCAACCCAGATCTTATCACAAGGCGAGTGCACCATTCTGTCCAGACATTTCAGGAAGACAGCCTGCCTGTGGCACATTCTCTTCAGGAGGTCAGTGAACCTCTAACATCGGCACGTCATGCTCAGCTGCAGAAAAGGAACAGTATTGAAATAGCAGGCTTGACTCCCAGCTTTGAAGGAATAAGAATTAAAGAGAGGACCATGTCAGCTTCTGCAGCAGATGTGGCTCTTCCAAGAGTTATCTCAGAAGGGTCACAGCCCAACATTCTGATGGAGAGAACAAAGCAAAAAGAAGGTGAGCAACAAGAATGTGTGAACTGTGATCACAAGAAAACCCTTTCAGATGCCACTATGCTGATTCACAGTAGTGAGGAAGAAGAAGAATTTGAAGAAGAGAGTAAGGCCAGTACAAGTCTTTCTCCTCTCCCTGAAGATCAAACCCAACTTTCATCTGTTATGGGAGGTTATTCTCATGATTCAGTACTAAACTACCCTTATAGCTCTGTTGCTTCATCTGCTGGCCCTTTGCATATTCTTGAGCCTAAATTACATATCACAGAGGCAGAAAAGAGAATGAAAGATATGAGTCCTGTTCATTTACTGGTAGAAAGCCAGGTACAGAGAAGAGGGGAAGGACTGCTTACTCCATCTATGTCAGAATCTGATCTTACAACATCAGGGAGATACAGAGTAAGGAAAGATTCAGTAAAGAAGAGACCTGTGTCCGATCTTTTGTCTGGGAAGAAGAATATTGTGGAAGGCCTTCCCCCTCTAGGTGTAAGTGGATACTATTTGTCTTGTTTTGGGTTGTCTGTAGCAGTTGATTGCTCTTTTTGTTTGAGGTTTGGGGTTCTTTTAATCGGCCTGAGATACTTTTAAAACTTATTAATTAAAAGCTACCTTAAGCTTGACCTTTATATTTCTGTGTTTCCCTGGTTAACTTTGCTTAGCTGTCTTTTATTCCCTTCTCTGCCATGTCTGAGTTCTGTTTGTTTAGTCCACCCACACAAATCCAGTCTACAGTGCAGTCTACATCCATTTGAAAACCTAACCTGGCTAGGAACTTTAGAAGGAGCTAATTTAAAATAAGTTCTAGATCCCTATTTTGCCCTACTTCTTACCCAAAGCAGAAGCAACTCTTTCCATTCAACCTTTTCATCTTCCTCTCACTGAAAAATTATATGTAGCCGAAATGTTTACTTTTTAAAAAATTTGTTTGCCTGCTTCTTCTAACCTAAGAGGGAACCTGATACCTTAAGGAATAAATTCTTTCCTTGCATTCTCTTCTTTGCTTCATGCCTTCCCTTTTTCACATCCTTTCCCTTTTGCCTTCTCTTCAAGCTGTTTTTATCCCACTGAAGGTATTTCTTGCTTGCCATATCTCTTTCTCCTACTCCAATCTTTGGACATGGTAAATTGTGAAAAACTGCTAGTTTCACCTTTCCCATAATTCCCACCTCACAGAAACATCAAGGTCTATGTGGACTGCACAATTTCACAGGCACTCCTTAGCACCCATTTTGCTTTAAACTTTTGTTCAGTTTTATGTAATTTGTGGCAGATTTCAGGTGCTAATAGAGGAAGACCATTTTTTATTATTATTTTGCCTTTTAAAATTGATTGATGCCTGAGTTAGTGTCAAATAGTTTTCTGCACAAATTGGGCTGCAGGGGAACTGCTATAGAACTTGTACTGCTGTGGTAACAGCAGCTGCTGCAAAAACTAACCCATGCAAAAGCTATGTATTGAAATAGTTACTACTGCCACGAGTTTTTGTCTGTCAGATGTGCTATACATGCAACTGAACACCATGAAAGGAACCTCCATCAGCCTAAATTCATTTTATAATTGTGTATGTTTCTCTACATCTTCTTTCTCCCCGTTTTTTAATGTGGATATAGGGGGGAAAAAGGGATACCTTCTTCCTTCTCTTCACATCCCCAGAGTTACTTAGTATTTACTCTCCATAAGAGACATTTTCAGACAGTAATGTCTCTGCCAGAATCATACTCTGCTTTTCTTTTTGATAGTTAAGTAATTATGACATATTCCTATCAACCTTTAAATTAAATTAATATTAGAACTTTTTTTGTTCAAAGTGCTTGTTACATGGTTTCTACTTCAGAAACATTTAGGAGTGTTGTTGCATAATACAGAAAATTGCCTTTCTGTATTCATAATTGAGATGAATACCCTATTTACAAAGCTGCCCCCTACCAATGCTTTCACATTTTGCTTTTCAATGAACTTTTATTGTTGTATTTGTGTTCACTTCACCTTTAAATGCAGTCTCATCCTCTTAGCTTTGTCTTCCTATTTCTTACCACCACTTAACTTTTTGAAAGCATTATCATTCAAGCAGCATATGTGCTCATATTTTCTGTGTATTTTAGTTAACAATTAAACTCAGCAACAGCAGGAATGATGAAGTTTCCTCTTACCCCTTTTAAAAGAATAATTTGAATTGATTCTTTCATAGAAATTCCCCTTTCATATTTTTCATCAGACAAGGATGGTAATTCCATAATTTGATTTGTTGCCTGGTCCAGGACTCAAATCTGTCTGCAGTTCTGTGTTCATGTTTTGTACGTCAAGTTTGTTGCAAACTCAGTAAAACTCATAACTATATCCACATTTCTTAAAGCTATATAGGCATTACCTGATTGTAGGGAAGAAAAGTGCCTGCAAACTGAATAGTCTAGTATGGAATAATTTTAATGTATTTTTGGGTTTGGGAAGTGATCCCAGGTCTGTTTAAGAATGTTAATTATCCAAAGTTGCCATCTCACACCCTCAGTCATGAGCTTTGTAGAGAACAATATTTGTCATTCTTGTGCAGTTTCATTAACCTGTCTGGAATGAAGACAGACTTGTGTTGTGTCCTGGGAGGAATGTTGTCCCACCACCCTAATCTCTCACTGCAGTGCTTATCAGAGAAAAAGGTCAGGGCTGTTCACAGAAGGGGCCAGAGAAGTAACTTTTGCTTAGTTGAACTCATTTGGCTTCTGCTTTATAACTTCATCAGATATTTAAGAACATTTACAAGTTTTAGCTTTTCTTTTGCAGGGTATGAAAAAAACCAAAAATGATGCTAAAAAAATGGGGCCTCTGAAGCTGGCTGCCCTAAATGGACTGGCTTTGACTAGAATGCCTCTGCCAGATGAGGGGAAGGAAGAATCAACAAGAGCAACAAATGATGAACGAGTATGTTGAAGGTTTTGAATGCTTGATTTATACTAGCAATTTTTCAAATTGGCATGACTATAAATGGTACATTTTATTGACTGAAAAATGCTTCATATTAAGGCAACTCAAATGCTGACAAAAGAAACAAAATAAGAAGATTCCTAATTGACAAGTCATTGCTAGAAATATTGGATGTAACTCAGATTTTTCTTTAAGATGACAGTGATTTAACTATAGTTTACCCTTTGAACATACAGGAAGCAAATTAACTAGTACCTACTGATATATTTTTGTGCAAGTCATCCTGGTTTTTTTCTTAGTTTGGGGTTTTCCAGAGTGAAAATGTGTGAAACTTAAAATTCTGAGTGTGGGATTGATTTTATTTGCCATTATTAGTAATTCATGTGGTGTTTAGAGTAAGTTTTGCAGTTAAATTTCATCCCCAGAATACAACTTGTGCAGATTGTATTTATCTGTTAAGATCAGGTAGGGCCCATAAAATATAGATGGAACTTGTTTGATCTGCTGAAATTTTAAACTTGGTGAAAGATGTCAGATCAATGAGAGGACATCAGGTTCTAGAATTTGAGGATCATTCGTTGAGAAACAGAAGACTCCATCAGCTTGTGGCAGGATAAAAAACATCAGTAAATCTGCGTCAGCCTGTCTCGTAGATCATTAAAGAAGTGCAGGAAAGTGAAATACAGTCAATATTCAGGCTGTGATGGGCTGTGAAGAACAGTGCTGCCATCACACATCTGACCAGGGAGCAGCTAGGTACAACAAATTCTGCAGTGATTAGTGCCCATTCTGCAACCAGTGGTCTCTATAGAATCTGACTCTGAGCATGGTTGGGCACCCTCAGCTGCTGGTCCCCCCAGCTCAATTTTGTTTCTAGTCACTAGAGATCTAATTGAGGGATTAGAACCTGAGGGAATAGTTCTGCTCTCACCAGCTGCAGTTTAAATGAACAGACCAAGAAAATTAATTGCAAATCACTCAGTAAAAATCGTGTTGAACTACATATATATTGCTTAAGATGCTAAGGGACAAAAATTAATATTGTTTTACTGAGATACAGGTTAGTACCTGTGTTGGTTATTTCCTCTTGCCTAGAGCCATCATCTCTTTCTGGGTTGAGCTTTACTGGATTCATCTGTGTTTTTATTCAACGAGCTCTGCCCAAAGCATTGTGGCAAAGAAGAAACCATAAAGTCAAGTGATGACAAAGTCATGTCACTACACTTTCTCTTCAGGCAGTCACATAGAGGTAGAATAAATATTGTGAAATGGGAGTAGTTCCTAAAACAGTTGAGAAGAGGCAATGCAAAGTAGATATGTGAGATAAAAGGAAGTCCAGAGTGCAGATATTTTAGAAGATAAGTTAGTGTTGAATCAGTGCTTGTTTTATTGCTCAGCTTCATGTTATTATCAGTTTAAATATGTGAATTTAGCCTAAAGATAATAAAGGAGTTTGTAAGTTGATGTATTGGTGTGCAAACTGCATATGATGGAAGTTTACACCTTCCTCTGCAACATTTGGCATACTTACTTGATATAAGACACTTCTATGACCTGATACTACAGAGCAGTTGCTCTAAGAATCTGGGGACATGTGACATAGATGAAATTTTCTGGCTGAAATCTTACATATTATTTCTCCTTATTGTTGGCAAAGAGGTGCAGAAATTCCAGAAGTGTCTTATGATTTAGAAACAACTTGGTTACAAAAGAATAAAGGGGAGGAGGGAGCAGTTTTTTAAATAAAAAAGATTGAATTATACTGTTAGAAAAAAATCTGGATTTATAGTTTAACTGCAGCAAATTTCTAAGGCAGATTTCCTGCTTTAAGCAAAATTCAGTTTTTCTCCATCCAAACAACTAAGTTTGTGGGGGTTTTATATTATTATTTTTGGTTTTTTTTTTAATTATTACACGGTTAAAGGAGACCTTTCAAGGGATGTATTGAGCAGGTGGATTAAAGGTAATTGAAGCAGTATGCAGTATGGCATAGCTGTCTATTGGTTGGCCAACTTTTTTCTCCTCTGCTGGACTGTCTTTACAGAAACTACAAAGTAATTTTTCCTTTACCAGCAGTATCCACATAAATCTTTGTGACCTAGTGAAGTATAACAGGCTGCTCAGTTTTCACTTGAACAAAATTCCTGCTGGTTAGGGTTGCCTCTAATTTATTCTGGTATGTTTGTGGAAACATTAATAGCTGGGAAAGCATTGAAGAAGTACGTAGGAGAAGAAAACACATACATTTTATCCTTCACAAATTCTCTGTTAGAATAGACTCACAGCTGTTGGAAGGTGACTTTGTATGGTTAGGTGTGCTCTGTCTTGCAGTGTAAAATCCTGGAGCAGCGGCTGGAGCAGGGCATGGTGTTCACGGAATACGAGCGCATCCAGAAGAAAAGGCTGATGGACGGCGAGTGCTCCATAGCTCGGCTGCCTGAAAATGCTGAGAGGAACCGCTTCCAGGACGTCCTTCCTTATGATGATACCAGAGTGGAGCTGGTCCCAACCAAAGAAAATAACACGGGTTACATCAACGCATCTCATATCAAGGTGAGAGAAACACTCTTGGAGAAAATTTTCCCAGTTCATGTGGTAACTAAAAATTCGTTTGGCTGTCAATTTTGGTTTGGTAAGATGAGTGACAATCCCTCCATCTCTCTCTCCATCTTTTCTTCTCCAGAGCTTTCTTTGGGGAAAGCAGGAACCTGTTGTTCTAATCACTTAGAATGATGGAGGGTTAATTATTGGAAGGATCTTCTGTGTTTTGCTTCTGTGGTGATTTGATTTGCTGTCTCCTTTCTGTGTTCCCTCTCTGGGGGTTGCTGCTAATAAAAGACATGTCCATTCTTCCCAGAACTAAGGAGGCAAATAGGTTTAAAACAAACTGGGATCCTCTGCAATGAGGATCACTGTATTTTTGAGCTACAGTGAGAATCATTCTTTCTTCGTTTTCTTTACTCTCAGACTGTATCCACAATGGGCAGTAATCTAGCTCCTAGCTTAAGCTTTTTTGGATGGATGGCAGAAGAACTGCCAGAGCCAGGGGGAAATTGTTTTTTTAAAGCCTTCAGCTGTCCTCTTTCCCCATCCTGAACTCTTTAAGCTCTGTTTAAAAGAATTTGAAGGTTGACTTCAAGAACCTGGAAGGCAGGTCATTCATTTTTCAATACATTTACCTGCTCTAAGTGCAAATACAGTTGGTTTCATGCTTTTTCTGAAAAGAGTTGAGATTGTCAAAGCAGCACTTGTAATAGTGTTGCTGTCTTTTTTTAATAAATCTGTTTGTATACTGACATGACATCATAGTTTCTCTGCTTCATTCACAAATGTGATCATTCTCAAGCAAGATAATATTTTTTCAGGAAATAACAACTAATTTACACCACCAGACTATGAAAGCTTCTCTAAACCTGAATTTGCTAAAATACCTTAAATTCACAAAAGAGAAATACAATTTTGTTTTCTCAATTTTACATGATACGAAAATAAAATACATTTATTTAGCTATGAACATATACAATTGTGTCTCTTCTGCATCTAATGTGACAAGATGCAGCTAAAAAATGGGGCAGATATAACTCACAATGGGCTCCTTCTTCTGTGGTGTTGCAGTCTTTTTTCATGTTGTACATCTTCAAATGGCTGGTGTTAGAAATGGGGGAGGGTTTTCAATAATTACTGATCTAATGTCTTTCTTTTTACAGATCTCTGTTGGTGGCATAGAGTGGGATTACATTGCCACGCAGGGCCCTTTGCAAAATACATGTCAGGATTTCTGGCAGATGATCTGGGAACAAGGGATTGCGATCATAGCTATGGTGACGGCAGAGGAAGTGAGTATAAATTGAGTCAGGATTCTCCCAGAAATTCCACAATGATTTTTTTTATAATCTGTTAGAAGAAGGGGATCTTTGTTCCAGCTAATAGACTGATCAAAGATAAGTTTCTAATGATCCCTTTTTATCTTGATTTCTTTGTCAGAAAAATGAATTAGCAAACACTTTCTGCTGGAAAGTTGGTTTTCTCACTAAGAGACTGTAACATGCTCGTACTGCTTAGTAGAGGAGAGATACAGATGTTACTACAGGAACATTAGTTGTATGAATGTTGTTGGGTTTCTTGTTAAGCAAGTGTTCTACTTTTAAGGAAAGTGGGAGAGAAAAAAGCTTCAGATACTGGCCACGTCTTGGTTCAAGACACAACACTGTGACATATGGAAGATTTAAGATTACCACGCGATTCCGTACTGACTCAGGCTGCTATGCAACGACAGGTTTGAAGATTAAACATCTTCTCACAGGACAGGAGAGAACTGTTTGGCATTTGCAGTATACTGACTGGCCAGAGCACGGCTGTCCAGAAGATTTGAAGGGATTTTTGTGTAAGTTGTGTTAAATACCTTTGTTTTGCGCTGTGGTTTGTGGTGTTTCTTTAATACCTTCTAAAATAGCTGCTATATATGAAGTAATTTTTGACAAGTATGCCAAGCATTTCATTGCAAAAGGTTTTTTCACTCCAGCAAGAGATAGTGAATTATATTTTTTGCAGGAATATGCCTGACAGTTTATTAAAGTGACTCCTTCTGTCTAAAGCAAATAATTTACAAGAAATCCATATGGAATAAAACATAATTGCACCTCATACTACACATTGAGTATGTTGCAGCAATATCAAGATGGCCACAAGCTGTCTTTAGTTGAACAGGGGAACGAGGCAAGGAAATCCTTACAAAAGTTAGATGATCCTTATAGATCTGTATTGCTATGGCTGGGGTGTGACCTGTGCTTTGTACAATGCATGATTGTTAAGTTACTACTTTCTGGTGGTCATACAGCACAACAGCATAGCTTATGGGGCTTCATGTCCTAAGTGAATGATTCTGATCTTGTTGAACTGAATAGCGTACTTGGAGGAGATTCAGTCGGTGCGGCGCCACACGAACAGCACAGCTGACCCCAAGAGCTCCAATCCTCCCCTCCTGGTGCACTGCAGTGCAGGGGTGGGACGCACAGGAGTGGTCATTCTGGCAGAGATCATGATCGCGTGCTTGGAACACAATGAGGTGAGCTCTTGTTCTTTCTTGTGCTTTCAACAGTGTGAGGTGGTAGAAGAGCAAATAACCGGCCTAAAATATGTTATGGCTGTTCATCTGAGCAGCCCTTGGGAGAGGCCGTACAACTGGGCTTGAAATGGCTCTCGGGAATTCAACAGAAGTTAATAATCTTCTAGAGCTGCCCACGTGCACACCGGGCATTGGAATGATCATTTGGATTCTTTACTCCCTAAAATGTTCCTTGAGTCACTGAGTGGAGCAAGGTATGCCCTAGGCCACTGAGCATGTTTCAGGATTTTATCCTTGCCTTTATTAGAATGGAAAATATTCAAGAACATGCTTTGTAGCCAGTCTCTGTACTTGTTATTATTTTATTCCTAAGTGCAGTGTATTTGCAGTATCAGTCTCAGTAGAGGACAAAATGATAGTTTAATACAATGAAATCAGTCCTATCAACTTGTAGCCACATGTGGACAGCTGTAAAATGTTCATTAATAATATGTCAACTCAACAAAACTCAACAAGCTTATTGTTTCGTTATGCATCCCTCTCTTAACACTGTGACAGATTTTTCAGCCATTAGATTTGTGAAGACCAATACCCCTTGAGATAGGTAACTTTATCATTATGCATATTTCCCACATGATCAGTGGTGTAGTGCAGTCCATACTGCAGGCACAGGCAATGAATTGTCAGAGTGAAATCAGAACAGCTGATTCTGTCCTTAGATCACTAAGGTACTACTCTGAACCTCCTGCTGGGAAAGTGCAAGCCAGTTTCCTTGCTCACCAGTCACTTGTAATGTTTTTTTATCTTCTTCCAGATGCTGGACATCCCACGAGTGCTGGATATGTTGAGGCAGCAGAGAATGATGATGGTGCAGACGCTTTCACAGTACACTTTTGTCTATGGAGTTCTCATTCAATTTCTCAAAAGTTCTAGACTTATCTAACCCCTGCCACTTCCTGAGAGACTCTGCAAGAGTTTACAGAAAGAAAATCAGAGTTGCCCAGACCTGCTCTCACTGGTGTTTTCTTCATGTGGTGAATCCCAGAGTTACCATTTAGGGCTGCCATGTGATGGTTAGATGCGAGTCAGCGTGACAGCCCCTGCACAGCAGGATCTTCGCTGGACTGAATTCTTCCCGTGTTCAGCCACAGGCACATTAAGGAATGATTTTACTTGTGCTGCTCTGTAGTACTTGCACACATTCTTTACAGTGGTGTTCCTCTGAGCAAAATAAGTATCTTATGGAATGGAGGTACATAGTACAATTTTACTAACATTGTGTTTTGAAACATAATTGTTGACTGTGCAAGAGCTAAAATCTGTAGATGCACACAAGGTCAGAAACCTGCCCCTTGGGAATGTCAAGGTCTTATGCAGTTTGATTCTGCTTTAAATTTTATATTTAGAACAATACAACTATATTTTTTAAAATGAACATTTGGTTTCCTCTGGTTTACTTAGCAAAATTAGCAGCTCTTAATTATTTCAAGCTGTTGCTTTAAGGACATTTATTTTTATATTCAAGATTTTTAAATAAAAAGAAAATGAACCATCACAACAAAAAACTTTTTAAACATAACAATATTTTCAGAGGGGAAGACTGAGAATGTTTGAACCAACTTTTCAAAAATCATGCAGAAAGTCCTAGGGAAGCTGTTGGTAGTTACTTGTAGTGCCATGTAATAGAACAGACAAGTGAAAGGTAATGGTAACTTAATTTGAGAGGAGGCATGTTTACCTGCAACGGGCAGGGGGAAAATATTTTAAGTATCTACAAGGTTATTGGAAGCAAATGGATGAGGGAAATTACATATTCAGTATTATTCATATATTTAGAGGACAGTTTGATTTTACTGGCTGAAATCAAAATGAATGCAATTGTTTTAAGCACTTTTTTTTGCTCTGTTATTTATGTAGCTAAATATAGAGACTATAATCATGCATTGTTTCATTTGGTAATATACCATTACTAACCTGTTATTTTAAGAAGAGCTTTTTAAGTTGATGAAGTGAGAGAACCAAAATGGGAGTAGGAAGGTGCAGAGTGGTGAAGTGGAAATTGATTGTATGAAGTGTAATGGAGGAGGTGTGGCAGCTATGATTGCTGGTTTACACAGTGCAAAGATGACCTTAAAAAAATGTTAATGATCCCAGCCAAGAAAGCCAGTAAGGCAGTGGAAGTTTCTATAGAATCCTCCTGATTGTTTTGTTAGTGCTAGGCAGATTTTTGCTAATGCTGTGCAGCGTTGCAATGAAGAACATTTGAGAACTTGCAGAAGAGGAAGCACTGGAGATGTGGGTAATTTAGTAGCTGTGTAGGTGGCTGAGTCAGTGGCTGTGGCATGGACCTGAAGTGGGCAGGTACAGCCTACTGTAGTTTCTATTTTGTCCCATGGGGCTGGTCAAATGATGATATCCCTAAATAATCCTCTGTGGTTTTCAGTAGAGACAGAGTGGGTTTAGCTGCCTTTCCATTCTGAGATGCTGAGTTGAAAATCCCTATTCCAAATTGAGCTCTAGATTTTAGATATCTGGTTTAATTAAAAAAAACCACCCTATAGCAGACCAGTCTGCAGGCATGGTTAAGTGTACATTTCCCTTGATACCTGATTAGTGAAATGAAATGAAACTAAGAGTCAGGTTTATTAGTGCTGAAATTGTTATTTTTCTGAGCTCTAACAAGAGTTTGGAAACTATTAAATCCCCTTCAAAACAAGAGTTCTGTCCCAAAATGCATATTAATAATTGTAAATAGATTGCCTCAATTTCCTCTGTAATAAGCTGCTTCCATGAAGTTAAACATGTGGTCCAAATGACATTGTGCTAATATGTCATTTTATACAAAATACATTACTTTTAGGTGCACAGTATTGGTCTGGTGCTTTCAGGTCTGTTTGGAAGCAGTCTGAATTGTTGTACTCTCAGTATAAGCTAGATTGAATACTTCAGACTAGGGAAAAGAGATGTTGTTCTTGTATAAAATGCCTTGGAATTATTAATTGCCAAATGTAAAACTGGAAGTCCAGAGGAAACCAGTTACTGAAGACTGATTCTTTGTATATAAACCTTGCAAACATACCAATCTGACATGTCTATGTTGACAGAAGTATTGAAAGAAGCAGACATACTTAGCTCTTTGTATCATGCTGTGTTTTAAAAAGATTGTTCACTTTTTCCGCAGTTCACTTCTATCTGCAGAAATCTTTTTGGATGGGAGGGCAGGCTCTAAATTGTAGCTTGTACCTTTTTCATTTCTAAACTTTGCACTGTGATCTTCGTAACCTGATAGATGCAGTTTTAATGACATGATGGACAACCAGAACTTCAAGCAGCAGTTTCTGAGGCAGAACATCAGCTGCGAGGCACTAAGAGGAGCAATTAAAACAAGCAATTTAATCCAGAATGTATGGGATTATCTGAGGTGGGTGAGGAAACGTGTGTCTTTTAGCCTAATTTTCTGTTTAGCTAAAAGAAGTTGTGTTCACTTTTAGAGGTGGTTGTGCTCGAATCTGGTAGTCACAGTCTTGGTTTTTTAGCATAACACTGCTACCTCCTCCCCTTCAGCTTGCAGTTCTGTCCATCAGCAGTCTGTTCTTGTAGTAATACAGACTTGACCTTATTGGACTTGACTTTATGTGAGCTTTTCTACTGAACACTGTAGGATTGTTTTTGTATGTAAGCTTATGGCTCTGGGTGAGCTTTGAAAATGAGCAGTTTCTCTTCTAGATACCAAATGAAATTGAACTTCACAACCTTCTTTAAAAAGATTATTTTTTAAACCATTGCTTAGATTTTCAGTTAACTTATAAAAGTCAATTCAGTTTTTAGCACTTTTGTTCTGAGCCTTGAAAAGGGATGCATTTTTAAAGTAGTTGTGCTGGGTGCTTCATGAAGTTTTGGATGTTATAAGAATATCCACTGTCCAAATCCAGTCGCAGTGTGAGTAGGAGGTGGATTTGTCAAAGAACTTAAAATTTCTCTAAAAGCCTGTCCAATTTTGCCAAATGTGTATCTGTTTTTATGGGGATGAAATCAGATGATTATGCAAGATTTGAACAGAGTTTGTTCAGTAAGAAAAGTTGTATGAAGAACTCTTGCAGAAAATGGCAAAGATTATGCTGATCTGTAGGGATATCAGAGCTCTCAGGGACAAATAAAGGTGCTATATACTGTCAAGAGACAGATTTGGTGGTAGATAGACAGATAGGTAGAAGATGCTTTCTAAGGTCAAATTATATGAAGAGACAGGAGAAGAAGGTGCAAACTGTAGTAAGGACTTCTGCATATTTGATTTCTTTCTTGGTTGCTCTGATGAGAGATTATTTTTGGCCAGTGAATCTTTGTAGTCTTAGGCTAAAACCTCTTCTCTAAGGAGCTATGTCAGAGCCCTGTCCATCACAAAGATGTCACTGATTTAGCTGGGTCAGCTTTCTGCTGCAGGTCCCTGCTGGCCCTGCTCGGTGAGGGAGAAGCTCTGAGGTGCACAGGGCAGTTTTGCACAGCCTCTGCAGCCTGCACAGCAGGGCTCTCCTTTTCTGCTGCCCCCAGGAAGAGCAGGAAAACTTTTATGCCTTATTAATTCTCTCTTTGGGATATCTTTCACACAAGTGAACAATAAAAGTGCAGGGTGCTGTGGTTTATATGTAGAAATACATTTAATTCAAAGCAGGTGACCACGGCAGTGTTCCTGTATTTTTATGGATGAAAAGCTGCTCTAAGCTGTTACCCACATTTAGGGGAAAAAAAGTAAAATACAGTAATAACAAAAGTAAAATAAATTTTTACTAAAGTGGAAAAGATTCTTGACATTTAATATTTGGCTCCTTTTGTAATCCTGTGTATCTCTTTTTGAAGTGGGCAACACTTGGAGCAATTTTCTCCAAAATGGCTCCTTTAAATTTAATGCATAAGATTGGGGCTGCTGCTCCTGCTGCTGCTGCATATTTTGTGTTGGAACAGCTGTTAAAGTTGTGTGGCTCTTAGATTTTGATGGCTTCTGGACCAAACTTGGAAACTGCAGGGTTGTTTATCCCAGCTGTTTTAATATCAGTAGCATTACTAAATCCCTGGACTTAAGAACAGTGAACCCATTACTCTGTTTCAATAGGGTCAAATTATCAATTTCAAAGAATCAATGCTTCAGTTGCTAAAACTCAGTGCTTTAGTGTTTAGGGTTGGGGTTTTTTTCTGATAGTGCAAAGTTGTGGAAAGCCAGAGTCCAGCCCTGCAAGATGCAAAATTCCTGCAGTTCTTCATGATACCATAGGAATTAAATCAGGCTTACTGCCAGTGAAAGCTTGAGCCCTTGAAGCACGAATACACGTCTGCTTTAAATTTAAATACAGATTACAAGAATTAACCAAAAGAATGCAGCAGGAATGTGCATAGAGGAAAGTACAGCATTCAAAGGAAAAGTAGACAAGAGTTCAAAAGAAATTCTCTTGTGCAAGTACAAAATTTTGGACATAGAGAGTGAGGATTCGAGGAGTGGAAGAAGGCATTTGGAGGAGGATTTGGAATGTTTTGTATCCAAAGTAGAGCTGCTAGTAGGGTTTGAGTCATACAGTATGTTTTTCATGGCATGGTAGGGTAAGTGAATATGTAGTCATAGGTGTTATTTTTACTGGCTTTTTAAAATGTGATTTTTTAAACTCCAAATATTTTTTCAGAGGCTCTGTTATTTTTACATATCTTCCTTTCCAAATGTATTGAATGCAATCTGTCAGCTCAAGTTCTGTTTACTTATTAAAGGTCAGATTTTTCAAACCACAGTCTCTGGTTTTACAGATACAAAATGCAGGGNGAACAATAAAAGTGCAGGGTGCTGTGGTTTATATGTAGAAATACATTTAATTCAAAGCAGGTGACCACGGCAGTGTTCCTGTATTTTTATGGATGAAAAGCTGCTCTAAGCTGTTACCCACATTTAGGGGAAAAAAAGTAAAATACAGTAATAACAAAAGTAAAATAAATTTTTACTAAAGTGGAAAAGATTCTTGACATTTAATATTTGGCTCCTTTTGTAATCCTGTGTATCTCTTTTTGAAGTGGGCAACACTTGGAGCAATTTTCTCCAAAATGGCTCCTTTAAATTTAATGCATAAGATTGGGGCTGCTGCTCCTGCTGCTGCTGCATATTTTGTGTTGGAACAGCTGTTAAAGTTGTGTGGCTCTTAGATTTTGATGGCTTCTGGACCAAACTTGGAAACTGCAGGGTTGTTTATCCCAGCTGTTTTAATATCAGTAGCATTACTAAATCCCTGGACTTAAGAACAGTGAACCCATTACTCTGTTTCAATAGGGTCAAATTATCAATTTCAAAGAATCAATGCTTCAGTTGCTAAAACTCAGTGCTTTAGTGTTTAGGGTTGGGGTTTTTTTCTGATAGTGCAAAGTTGTGGAAAGCCAGAGTCCAGCCCTGCAAGATGCAAAATTCCTGCAGTTCTTCATGATACCATAGGAATTAAATCAGGCTTACTGCCAGTGAAAGCTTGAGCCCTTGAAGCACGAATACACGTCTGCTTTAAATTTAAATACAGATTACAAGAATTAACCAAAAGAATGCAGCAGGAATGTGCATAGAGGAAAGTACAGCATTCAAAGGAAAAGTAGACAAGAGTTCAAAAGAAATTCTCTTGTGCAAGTACAAAATTTTGGACATAGAGAGTGAGGATTCGAGGAGTGGAAGAAGGCATTTGGAGGAGGATTTGGAATGTTTTGTATCCAAAGTAGAGCTGCTAGTAGGGTTTGAGTCATACAGTATGTTTTTCATGGCATGGTAGGGTAAGTGAATATGTAGTCATAGGTGTTATTTTTACTGGCTTTTTAAAATGTGATTTTTTAAACTCCAAATATTTTTTCAGAGGCTCTGTTATTTTTACATATCTTCCTTTCCAAATGTATTGAATGCAATCTGTCAGCTCAAGTTCTGTTTACTTATTAAAGGTCAGATTTTTCAAACCACAGTCTCTGGTTTTACAGATACAAAATGCAGTGGAAATAGGCATACTTGCAGTTTTGCAGGGATAATTTCTAATGGATGCAGGTGAGAGGATTCAAAAGTCTAACTATGTTTTGAATGAAGCCAGGTGTTTACAGTTGGTGTGAATTGCACCAAGTTAAGGCTGGGCTGACAATGAGACTCTTATAATGTGGAATTTACCACGTGCTTGGAAGTTCTGTTGCAGTCCAGCATTTGCAACACAGTGACATTAAAACAGTGTAATAGTGTGCTAAGGTAAGGGAAAAAAAAAATCTTAAACTTTTAAATGCTGTTGCAAACGTGTCTGTAAAGAGAGAAGTCAAAGAAAAAAAATTCTTAGTATGATCTTGCTCGGGACCAGCTTACTTGTTGCACTCTGTTGGCATCACATGTTAATTTAAGGTCTAACTGGGCTGAGAAAAAGGATTAACTTCAATGAGCATTAAAAAAAAACTGTTGCTAAATAGCCTTTGGTTCTATTCTTTGCTATTTTCCACATCATGCTGTGTTCAGTGGTGAAGAATAACCTCCACTGTGTTGGTTTTGCTGAAATCTATTCTTCAGCTCTACTTAGGGAATGAAGATAGAAATCAAATGTAAAGAATCTAATGAACAGAGTTTACAACAGATCCAGCCTGTGGCAAGTCAAAGAGCAAGTCTGTAGATATTGTAATGTTATTTTGGTTCAGATATTGCAGCAATCAAAACTACCAAATTATTAATTTAATGAGCACAGTTTCACAAGGTGCCTAACTTTTATAAAGGGAATTAAATGCTGTTTTTCCATTTGGAAATATTTAGATAAAATTAGGAGACTTTCTTTTAATATACTTTAAAGACATTGCAAATGCCATTAATTTTTAGAATGGCAGGAAATTCGGTGGAGAAAAACTCCTGTAAAATCCACCTTGCTAATCCTGGATAATTCTGATAGACAAGGTATGTATGCTCTTTACAAAGATACTTGCTTAAATTTGTTTGAAATACCCAACTTATCTGTCCTCTTTGTGGCTTTTCTGGGAGCACTTGGATGGAAATTTAAGAGGCTTTACCTGGCAAATCAGCAAGTATGTACACTCCTGCACACTGCTGAAACCTCTTCATTCATTAAAAGCAAATGGGCGTTTGAAATCCTATCAGCAGCTTTGTAGGATTGAGTCCTTAGTGTCAGAGGAACACAGGATCTGGCTCCATTTTCTTCAGTTTTCACTTGAGCCAGTATGCAAGGATTTAAATGGGACTTTGTTTAAAAGTAGCAAACATGAAGTATTATTTTCTAGTACTAAGCTAGTGGTTAACATGTCTATTTTTTGCTGTCTTGCCACCAATACTGTAAAAATGTATAATCAAACCAGCTTTAATTCTTGTAAAACTGAAATTGGTTTGTAAAACAATGTATAAATTGTGTTTCATAGACAGAAAAGCTTGTATTACTGAATGTAATATACGTGAAATGAATATATTATAGTCTATTTTTGCCATGGAAATAAATATTTGAAGCAATGATGAGTTTTTATTGTCCCATTATTAAAGGAAAAATCCAAGAACTTACTCTTCATATGCAGTCCTAGGCTGGCACTTTGCCTTCAGTTCACAAAGGTGTGATCCCTCTTCTAATTTGCTGCAAGTACTGGGTATAAAACTTGTGCTGTCAAGTACCAATAGATGTCATCTTTGTGGCAGGAAAATCTTCTGCCTGCTGCCCTGTCATAATTTTTCACAATGTTTTGCATTTTCTAAAGCTGTTTTTGGTACTGAACTTCCAGTTTCCCTCCAACATTTAAGCATAGGATGGGTTAAAAACTTTTGAAAGTTGGAGAACCCTTTCCAAAAGCATGTGAGAGAAGAAACAGTTGATTGTATGCTTACTCTCATTGGAGCTGCTGCCAACAACAAGCACTGAAGTTATTTTCAGTCTAGAATTGGCACTGAGCTAAAAGGGAAGTGATGCAACAGCTTCCCTGTACACCTGGTACAGCATGAGGCTTCGTGAGGTGAGTGCAGGAATTGCACACTGGACATTACAGTCTCACACTGCACAATTGCATTTCCTTTGTCTGTGCTAAGTGTCCAGAGCACTGTCCACCTAGCTACACCTGAAACAATCATGCTTTTAACTAAAATATTCTCTTCTAGATGCTCTGAGTTTGAAGGCATTGATCAGCTTAAGGTAAGACAGTTACACACCATAGAGACATCTGTGCTTGTCTGATCAGTTCCCAAATGCTGAGGAATGTCCTGTGTGATGTTCAGTGTAAGCACAGCTCCTCTATTAGACATGGATTCAAAATCAGGAGAGGAAAATGGGACTTCATGGGACCCAAGGCTCATGGTAAAGCATTCAGCATTATTATTTATACTGGTTTTAGACCTCTAGCAAAGTTTTCTTCAAAAATCTAAATTTCCTCTAAATCCAAATGGTGTTAAACTGCAGCTGTTATTTTCCAGCCACTGTAAAATCCCCATTAGAGATTTCTGGTAGCCAGAGCTGGCTGACAGGGATGTGATTTGATGCTTGGATTTGGCACATCTGGCCAGAAGCTTTCTTGGACAGGAGCTCCAGGGCTTGGCACATGAGAAACTTACGGGAGCTGATGAGAGAAGTTTCTAGCTCAACCAGAACAGCAATAGGAATCCAAACGACAGGTATCAGATGCGGTAGCTTTGATGCACTGCAAAAAAGCTCAATCTACCCAAAATAAGGAGAATTGCTGAGAGTAGGCACTCCCTGCAGTAAGAGCAAATTTGTCAATAGTGCCATGGTCTTAGGAGGGCTGTCATGGTGAGTTTAGCATTTTCAGTGCATATATGCCATCAAGCTGGAAGTAAAATGCTCTATTTGAGCCTGTTTTCAGGAAAAAAGGTCAGCCTTATCCCTTTGCACAGTGCTGGTATTTAAATAATGAGAAATAAGCAGAACTGAGGGTAATGGACATTCTGGAAATGCTGCACAAATATTACAGGTTGAGTTCCTTGATATTTGAGAAGGTAACTTAGGCCATGGGCTGGCCCATCCTACCACTCACCTTCCCCTCAGCTTTGCTACTGGAGCATGCCTGAGACTGCCCCACAGGTATTTAAGGCAGGGCTGTGCTCTCACCTGCCAGCTGCTTCCTCAGGTAAAGGGAGGAACAAGGAGCTGACTGGGGACATGTGCCCAAGAATCCTTTGGGGAGATCTGATAGCACCATAAAGTGAATGGAGCAGAGAGAAGATGTTCAAAGTGAGGAGGAGCCATGGAGAAACACCCTATGGAAAGCCATAGCAAGGGCCTGTAAGAACTGATATTTAGGCTGAAATTCCCTGTATAAGGCTAAAAACTGTCAGGCTGGGATGGGAGTAGCCATTATGCAAGCTTGTGTCTGAGGGGGGGAGGGGAAACCAAGAGGAAACCTTCAGAAGCTCTTCTTTCTCTTACAATCCACTGTTATCTTAGATGGTTGTGCCCAGCTTTTGGCAAGCCTCAGAGCCAGCTTTCAAACCTGTCCTATCTGTGCCATCTCTGGTTTCACTTGTGTCAAACATTGGGAAAAAGCAGGGTGCCAAATGCCTCTGAGCTGAAATTCTGACTGGAGAGGCTACACCTTGGAGGTCCTACCAGGAATTCTCAGGCTGACAGGAGAGCTGATGGCCTTTAACACGTTGCTTCACTTCTCTGGCATGTGAGCATGCTTATGAGTGAGAGAAATGGATACTGGGAAGAGCTGGGGTCACCTCATAGTTGTGTTACTCATCTGGAACCAGTCTCTGGCTGCTGTGCAATGCAAGGTATGCTGCAGTATCACACAGATACTGTAAGGGGAGTCCTACGGGCTTGCTGAATTCCTGGGATAACTGCAGACAGCTCTGCACCTCGTGCTACAGATCACGCTGCCTGTCCTCTACGAGAATGGGCAGCACAGCTCTGTGCCTGCCAGCCTGAGCTCTCTTTGAGATTCTCTCTCAGGTTTCAGAGGCCTCCCCACTCCATTTACGCCGCCTTTCCTTGCCCTTCTCAAGGTCTGATTTCATTCCCCCAGTGAGGCAGGGCTGGAAGGATTGCAGGGGAACCTGTGTGTGCTGAAGCCCATGATCTACAAGAGCAGCAAGGGCACAGCAGCAGCCTGTGCTGGTCCCTGTGGGGATGTCTGGCATTCCTCCAGCCCAACACGTGGTGTTGGGTCGAGAGCTGATGCTTTTGCAGGCCAGTGTCATGGTTTCAAAGATGAATGCAAGTGAAGTTTTGTGCATTGTCACCTGTCAGGTGCACCTCCTGCCCTTTGCTGTCAGCTAGAATTAGTTTAGTGGGTGAGCTAAAAGGTACCATTAGGGAACCCAGCTACCCTGGAGACTTTCTACAGAGCACAGAAAGTCCCATGCAGAGTAGACACTTCATCCTTAATTTTGGTACCCTTCACTCAAATTAACAATTCTTGTTGCTACTCCTGAACTGCCTTACACCCTGGAGTCCTCCTAGGCTTTCTTTAAGGGGGGATGAGCTGTGGGTGCTACAGCTCAGATGATTTGTCACGCCAGTGGTAACTGCTGATTCTTCTTTTCCCTTCCCAGTGATGCTTTATCCCTGTGACATGCTCAACTTCCGCTGGCCCATGACCTGCTACAGGTTTTGAAACTGGATCCCTTGGCTGGCTGTGACCCGTGCTGGGGCAGATTAATTTACTGCTCACCTGTTTGCCTATCACTTGCTTTACTACTGGAATGCAAACTGAAGGTGGATGTTTCTGAATGAAGCAGATTTCACTCAAGTAAACAAGATTGGACTGCTTGTATCTGGTTTGGTTGTTTTGGAGAGTAAGAAATGGTTTTTGTTAAAATGGCTGGTTGCTGTTCTGTTCTTTGTAATCTGTGTACATACTAGGTGTCAGCTCTGGAGAACAGCACGTCAAGTGCCTGGGAAGTGCCAGAGAAAAAGGTTGAAGGCTTTGGAGACATCATGTAGCTGCAGTGCCCTGCACTTCATTATCAATGTATGCTCCTGTCTTGGGTGGTCAGAAATTCAAGTGGGATACTGAACTTTCCCATAGCTTTCTGAAGTAGACCTTGAGTTCCAATTTTGTGGGTTTTCCCCCTCTGCATAAATTTTTAGCTCTCAAATACAAGTGCTATGATACAAAGGTGGAAAAATTGCGGGAGCTCTAAAATACATTTGAAGGCCAATGTTAACAAATGGCACCTAAACGTCAACTCTGCAGCTGTGCTCTACCCAATAATAGGTCTCACTATTTTTTTAAAGACAAGATCAGTAACAATTTCCCCTTTGCCAGTCCTTTCTTCCTGTATTCTCTTTAACATTCATTTTTCATTGCTACTTCTACCTATCCCAGGCTGTGGCCTGGGCTGCTGCCTCTCCCAGGTACCCACACACAGGAACAGTGATTGTGCACTAAAGGCCATTATTAGAATGTCTTGTTGGTTAGAAAGTGTGCTGTCACACAATGGAACAGTCTGCCTCAGGGGCTACAGATGAAATTCCTGGGCTTAATTTTTATTTATGCTGATGTTTTAGTTCTCCTACTCATAAATGTTGCACAAAACATTGCAGAGGTAAAAAAGTTACCCTTTTTTCTCCATTGTCTGATGGAGCCATTTGTACTTGAATCATGAAATGCTGTCAGTTGAGCTGCATCATTCTTACAACTACTCTTGCATAGCTATAAATGATAAAGTGTTCAGAAAGGCAGAGAAACAAGATCATGAAGTCATTCTGCAGCTAAGCCTAAATGAAAACTCTGTAAGAGCTTTAGACTCTGGGTGGCTCAAGAACAAAAAGGATGGCTTGAAGGTTGCTGTTTTCTGGTCAGCCCTGAGACATGTAAGTACCTTTTTCTTTGATCCCATTAATCTTTACTTCAAATGACCCAAAGCCTCACTTTGCTTTGTAAATAAACAGAAACCTACCTTTGATAAAAAGAGCAGTGAAGACAAAATTGTAGCTTTAAAGATGAGGCCGTTTTGTTACTTTGTTAGAGCAAAGTAACACTAACAGACTTTTGTCTACTTGAAAAAAAAATATGATGTTTTGATGTATGTACTCATGGCCCACATGAATCCGGGCAGAAAAGTCTTTATGCTGCAGATCACTGCTGCTGACTGCTCCTAAGTTAGTTACATCTAAAGGACTCAGGTATTTAATGGTGTGTGACTGCCTTGTTCTGCTACTGCTTGTGTCAAGACTTGAGCACAGCACAATGCAAAATGTGATGAGAGAAAAAAATTCAAACCCAACCAACTAAAACCCTCAGAAAAAAATCCCCAAACTTTGCAGTGTTGATTTATCTTATCAGTGATGTGGGTCAGGCTTGCATATCAAGGTCTTTAAACAACTTACATTTTAAGCACCACCTTAAAGTAAATGTTAATAGAAGAGAGAAAGTCTTAAGTCCAAGGCAGCCTCAATTTGGCCTTAGATCTGCAGATAAACTCATTTTATATAGCTAAGATTTATCTATAATGTTTTTTCCCCACTATCTAATGGGAATGCCTGTACAGTGAGAGAAACCAGTTCTACAGAATGAACTGACTGCTCCAGTTGCTGCATACTGCATGGTGTGATTCTCTTGTTCTTCACCAGACATTTCACTGTGGATCCAATAAATGTTCACACTTATGGTTTAGGCAGACAGGTGCTTTCCTTGGGAAAGGTCTGGTTTAATCCATTTATTTTTTCTTTTGAGTTTCATCTTCCCAGAAAAAAAAGTCATTGATGTTGAGACAGTTCATCAACAGGAAATACGGTCATGGAACTGTTTTTATTTATTTCTGCATTGCTTGTATTACAGGAAATAAGCATGTCATGACTTGTGCCTTTCTGTAAGGTTCACTGCTGTGGTGTATTCCTACAGTATTTTTTCATTTACAGAATTTGAAGGTGAAATTCTTATTAGTCGATAATCAGACTCATGTTGACAAGAAGCCAAAGTTTGCTGAGCGACATTTTTTATGATGTACAAGTCACAAGTGTAGAGATGGTAGGGAAAAAAAACCCCAAAATTCCCATTATTGACCAAGAACGGAGAACTTGGAATGGAGAGCCCCAAAGTGGGTGAAGTCCTGTCCAAGTAGCAAAGAGGCTTTATACTTGGATACATCTAACCACGCTCTTTAGTCTTCATACCAGTCCCTCTGTCAGAATTCCTCATAAAATAGAAACAACAGTTTCTGAGGGCATCCCTTCTGTTCAGCTCTCTGGGGTAAGGAGGGAGTTTTCCTGAGGATGGGAGGTGTGTGATGACCTGTGACTGAGGACAAACCCTCCCTGCATTGTACTGACTCAGCCCTGTGGCCACATCTTTTCAACAAGACAGGCTCTGATGGGGGATGCAGAAGTCCTCACATTATTTCACTTGTTTTTCAGTGAGCCAGAGCACTTGTGCTGCAGGCCAGATTTACAAGGCAGCCAACTGAGTGTGGCAGATGAAAGGCTGGTGTCCATCTGCCCAGCCACATGTACATGGCTAAAATAGACTCTGGTCTCCTGTCATTATCAATAAGTGTAATTTATTATTGTGGACAAGGCACTCAGGAAAGTGCCTTTTGCTTTCTTTGGGAATTGTGTTCTGCACAGCAGTGCTGTGATTGTGCCAGACATGTTTTCCACTGACTGGCTTCCTCTAGCTGTTTTTTGATGTTTCTTTTTTGTCTGACGGTTTATGCTTCACAAGTGAAGCAGTGGTCTGTGTCTACAGGAGCTACCTGAAGCTGCAATGAGCCGTTGTCACAGGCTTTGGTCGGTGCTCACGAGGCACAGGGGAGGCAGGGGGTGGCAGCTGTTAAGTAAGAACTGGTACAACTTGGGCTTGTCCTTGGAGGAAGAAGGTTAAAAACTGACCCTCGGAGATATTAGGTGACAGGCTTTATGCAGGTTCCTAAGACTTATCCTAGTTCCTCACCTACAGCAAGACAATGTAACTTTTCCTCAGAACAGGCCGAGCTCATTCTGCAGCAACGGGAATGTCAGGCAACAGCTGTACTCTGATTCTACCATCACATCTGGGTTGATTTTGTGCGGCGCATGTGCTAACTTCAATGTAAACTTTAACCAGAAAATACACCACCTCTTTTCCATTTGCTGTACAAGGTGCCTTGTGTGTCTTCTAGATAGTCCTAGTCTTCAAACAATAAGCAACTCCATCCTTATCCAGAACCAAAGCTTGATGCAGAATGTTATGCCATGGCTGTCACCAGTGCAAGAACTTAGCAGTCTCATTCAGTTAAGAACAGTCACCAATCTACTAGAATAATCTATTAACAAATCTAGATTTGTTAGAAGTTGGATTTTCTTCTTGTGAAATAGTTTGACTTTTCATTTGTGGGCTTCTGCAAGTGGTAACATAGTACACTACACGGTGGAACTGTTTGTCTGTTCTGCAAGAGGACATTGCTTGATGTTAAATTTATGTTAAACTGTTGAATTCTTGCTGACTAGAAAATCTCAGATCTTTATAGCAGGACCACAACTACACTATCAATTAATTTATCTAATAAATATTTCATAACTTATTATTATAGCTCTAAAAAATATAAATCTAATTTTAATATTCTCAAGTTTGTTTCAAGTTATACAATTATAGCCAAAATAAACAAAATTTTTCCGATAACTGACCATTTATCCATTAAGGTCTAATCTACACAGAGATTAATGCCCAATTAAGGGTATCCTGCTAGAGAGATCTTAGCACTATTTAAACAGAAATAACTAAAAATAAACTGAACAATTTACTACAGGCTGACAAATGGCAGTTCACCACAGAAGGAGCTCTATCCCTACTTAACAGGTAAGTTTTGGTTACAGTTATGAATAGTTATGTGAAAGGTTTAGGGCCCCTGCAAAGTCTTTCTCAAGTTCTTCAAGTTCCTTATGGACTTCCAAATCACTTCCACAAGCCATCAAGTTTAAAGCTTCCTCACAGGTGGATGAAGTGTCTGGATGTTCTTCAAATTCCACATCACAGAAATCACACTCTGTCCCAGCATCCATAATTTCTGTGGTATCTTCTGAAAAGTCCTCCCTGCTCTGTGTCTCCCTTGACCTTGTGCTCCATGACTGGGATTCACATTTGTTTGGTTCCTTAAATGATGAGTCCGTGGTCTCAAGGATTTCTTCACTTTTTGTAGCTTTCCTCTGCCTGTGACCTTCACTGGTACACTCAAGCTCTTCTGTTTTATCAAAGTCCTGCAGATCCAGAGGGTCCAAGGCTTCCTGGCTTGCCTGGCTCAGCTCTGTCTCGCTGTCCTGGCTGCAGCCAAGGTCTGCTTTCAGCTCCTTCAACATCTGGCGCATTTTGCCCTACGGGATGAAAGAAGAAAAGGGTGACACTTCCCCAGCCCCACGGCACCTGAGCACTGCTCAGCCTCAGGGCTTAACTCTGACAGAGGGAAAGGGAGGCTGCCTGCAATCGAGTGACTGAATTAAACACTGAGTGTCACCAAACAGAACTGACTGCCTTCCATTCTTTGTTACTGTACCCGTGACTCCTGATCTGCCATAATCTGTGAGTGAGCAAATCTCATCTGTGGAGAGAGAGTGAGGCTCCCCACTGCGTATTCCGGTTATCTTTACCCTCCAATACACCAGAGCATTTGCCCTGCTCCTTGGAAACGTCACCTAAAATCACATGCAGAGACTATTATGAGGGCAGCACATACCTCATCAAGGCGGTCCTTATTTTCTTCTATATGGCACTCAAACAGCTCATCCAGAACTCTACAAATAAAATATCCAATTATTTCACAGGAGGAAAATCAACTTTTACCAGATGTACGTAACCTAATGACTGCAGGTTTTTATTTTCCTTTCTTGCTGAATGGCCCCTCTAAGGTTGTTTCAATTCCACTCTGTCACAAAGAGGGCTACCTATAGTTAGCAACCCCCTGGACAGGGGTTAGCAACCCCCTGCTCAGCAGGCAGACCTGGCTTTGGGCAGCACGTGGCAGTTGTGGGGTCACCTGTAGCACAACTACACGTGTGTTTGATCTGTTGGGCCTATGTGTTGGGAGAAATCAGCAATCCAGTGGTGATTCCTACTGGCTTGCTGAAGTATCCAAAATCTCTTGGATGCACCATAGTGGCTGCTATACACAAGAATAAATAAAGAGAAGGAATAAAATCCAGCTTCAGTAAAAAACATCCAGAGGAAAGTCCTCAATCCTAAGAGGTCTCTTCCGTTTCTTAGGCTGAATGAGAAAAAAAATTCTCAAGAGAAAGTGTTCTGTGACAACTGAAGTACACAGTCAATGGAACAGAATTTCAGAAAGTCAAGTGAATTTAACCTAGCTTACATGAGAAATTATTAAAAAAAAAAAAGTGCAAGAAGGGTTCTAATGGAAGAAAACAATACTGTAAAAGATCCAGAGAGAGATTGCTCTCAAAATTTCTTGAAGATTAATTTTTTTACTTGGTGTATTTTCATTGACACCCTTGATGTAAGAAGAAAAAAATGAGAGTGCATAGAACAGGAAAACCAGCTGGGAACATTATCAAACCAGAGCAAGATCAGAATATTATGAAATTAGACTGCTTTGAATGCATAATTTCAAAAATGGGTTAAGATTCTGTATGTATATTCTGCATATGTACAGAAATACTGCAAAATTTTTTGCATAACTTGAGAGATCTTTATAAGAAAGAACTAGGATCATATCGAAAAAAAAAATCTGATTTAGCAGCTGGTGAACTTTTATCTGAAAGAGAATGTAACCCTTATAACCCACGTTGAAGCCTGAATTCATACTGGGACAGAAAGAAGAACAGAAGAGGGACAAAGGAAAAGATAAGTGTAAAAGATAAGTAACTCGGTTTATTTAGCAAAACAGATGTTGCAGACTAAAATGAGTTCTTAGTAATATTCCACCTAGGGTTCCAGGTCAGTTTTTAACAGAAGCTTTTATCTCATGGTACACAGCAGCAGACCACAGTCAATGACCCACAGGTATTTCCTACTCCCCCTTTCTTACATAAAACAAAAAAAGAGGAAACAAAACAAAAGCAAGGGCTAACTGTGTATGTGTGTATAAAGGAATGATTATTAATCACTACTTCCCTTACTTATGGAGTCCATGGGCTTCTGACATGGAATTACAAAACTGAAAACAACTGTAACCTACCTGTTAGAAAATAACCCAAGTCTAAGAATTTCATTTGTTACATCTTCAATGAAAGTTAAATATAGAAGCTCCTCTTCTCTGCAGGGAGAATAGAAAACCCAATGTTAAATGCTTTACCACAGAAACACATATGACATATCTTAAGAGGTTTAATCACCTTCACGGGAAAGGCCATTAAGAAGATTTTATAGTTCTTGTATCAGCAATTATTTTTCATAAAAGGTTAGGCTATCATGACAAACTAAGCCTTTCATTCAATTTGTACAATAATAAAAAACTGCAAAGTATGCAACTGTTAGAAAGGTGGTCATGGTGCTTTGTCTTTATGCTAACTTTCTGTTGTGGTATAAATTAGCACAGAGATCCCAAGCGAGGGGAATCAGTGAATCTTGGCAAGCATTCAGAACCTGCACTGCACTCAGAGGGGAGCCAATTGGGAAGAAAGTGCACAACTGCAGTTTGATGCTCTGGGTAAAGGCTTCCAAAGGAGCTTCTAGAGAATCTGACTGCAGCTGAAAATTGCTGGTCCTAAATGGAAGCTAAGGAGGATTTAAGTGCTTATTTGGCAGCATCCACTAATTTCAATGTATCTCCTTGATGTACAGAATCTTGTTAGTGTTACATATGACTTTCACCTCTTCTCTCTATTTTAATACCTACAAAAGAGTTGTTGATGCCAATTACTCTGAGTTGGACACTCTCCAAAAGTCTGGAGTTCTGCTTGAAAGACAACAGAAAAGAAAACTCCCCCCAAAAATATTTTAGTGCTTTTCTCTTTCATAGCATTCTTCTGTCTCCCAAAGCATCCAACCAAACTCTATTGAGTCATTCTCCAGTCATAATAGAAAATAAAAAATAGAATACATCTTGCATAATTTTCATTCCGTAAAATTTGCTATCATGCCTAAAAATTATAATTTTGGTTCCCTCTATATTTAAAAAAGTTACCTACAGCTGGTATTTGAGACCTCTACTATAAGCCTTAAGTTAGGCAAACACAAGCCTGTCCTGAAGCACAAAGAATTAAATTACTTTTTCAAGGTCATTTGATGAAGCAGTAGTGGTGTTTCTGAATATAACTCAAAACTCTTTTAATTTTCATCAAATTTCAGTGCAGAAATGTGTAAGAATGTCTTTCAATTTGGTGTTTCATTTGCCAATATTTGCTTCAGAGGCTACAGACCTAAAAAGAAATGGAAACTAACTATAGGCACGGAACAATCTTCTGAAGTTATAATGAATTTTCTTCATCTTTAGATTCACATAAAATTTTTTAAGTATTGTCTGTTTCAAGTTCATCAGTTTTGAGGAAAGCTTTCTAGTTTGATGTTGTAAATGAGCAGAAAAATGGTTTAAGCATACTTACTCAGAATCGACAGTCCTCCTTGCTGAAGACTTCCGAGGACACTCTGATGTCTCTCTAATCAGAAAATCAGAGGGCAAGAAAAAAAACAGCATTCTAAACACCTTTTATACTACCTTGCATGTAATTTTCTTCTGGACCCATGGAGTGCCATTACATGATTTCCTTTTGCAAAAAACCCCACCATAACACCCCTAAACCCTGCTCCAGTAGCAAAATGCCCTGCTGGCACTGAAACCCGAAGGATGATGGTTCAAGACTATTACACCACCTCATCTGATGCAGTGCTCAGAAGACCTCAGTGCTACTTCAGATGCTATTCAATCTCTGTTATCCATAAGAATGCTTTTTAACTCAGAGTTACTTTTTCCCCCTCAGATAGAAATGCCTTTTCATACAAAGTCCAGGGAGCAAATCAGCAAGTCATGCATGACACTTAGGTCAGCAATGAGGAGAATCAGCCTGGAGCCCTTGGGTTCTGGCCTGATTTCCAACACTGCTCTTGTATTGCAGCAATCCCAGCATTAAGTTTTTAGAAAAAGATGAGGGAAATGCTCTTGCAATGCAGTGTTTAGTTATAGCACTATTTAGACTGTGAGCTCAGATGTACAGAACTAACAAATGTATTAATGTGTCATCACTGAATTCTGACAAAAATACTCATATATTTCAGAGCTCTCTTTCTTAATTGGCTTCTCAGTGGAACTTATCACAAGGAAATAATGAATTTTGAAGTTGGGAAAGGCCATTGATATAAAAAATCCCAAAAAAAGTCCTGTGAGAAGAAGACTTAGTGAAGACTTATGGCCTAAGGACCAGCTGTATAGAAAGGAACATTTAAAATATTCCCTCCTGCTGTAAATCAGGCACCTTAGGATGGAGCATTGACAATCATCTTCCTCAGGCTCATCTGAAGCACATATTTTATCTTCAGCCTACAACACAGAAATAAGAATCTTCATTATCATGCAAATACATAGCAAATTTTACCATTAAAATGAATCTAATCTCTCTGTGATTAAGCAGTCCTAGAAATTCCATGTATTTTCTGAGAAATTCTGGGTAAACAGACAAAAGAGACACCTTCCTCTGCTGGAAAGTCATGTACCAATTATCTATGATCTCAACAGATATTAGATAGTGCACTTATAGAAACAATTTAAAAAATTAAGAGATCTCTTCATCTGCCTCAGTGTTTTTTGTTATAGTTTCTACTTGATGTTCTGAAATTCTCTCTCCTCTATGGAACTAATTCATGTCATGGCAGTAGAGAGAACACCTAAATCAGCTGCTCATTGCTGTGGCAGTGATGAAGTGTATTGCCCCACAGAGATGGTGGTGGCTGTGGGAGGAGTACCCAGATGACTGACACATGCATTATTACCTTTGCTATGATCTTCTGCTCTTCACACATATCCTCTCCCTCATATGCTTTGTCTGCACATGGAAAGCTACAAAATTTAGAAAGGTATTAGATTCCCAAGTAGACTACTTTCAAAATATGCAGGGTGAGAATACCAGTGCCACTGTGGAAATGTCTCATGTAGTTCTGAACAGTTCAGAACATTTCTGCCAGATACACAGGTGATCCAAATTAATTATTTGGCTGCATATTAGCAGGGGATAACTAAATTATTCAAAATAATTGTTCAGAATTAAGAATGGAGATGATCCTAAAATTAAAAGTGCACCAGGAAAATAGGTGACCTACAGCCAGAAAATCAACAGTTGCAATACAGAACCAAAGCTATTGTAATTCCAGACTGGAGTTGGACATGTGGGCATGGAAGACACAAAAGAGAAAAGGTTTCTCTTTACAAGGTAGTGTCAGTAGAAACAAAACTAAATCAGAACTGCTCAATTTGCTAAGAAGTTCAATGCAAGAGAAGCACACTAATTTTGTTTAAAATATTTTATATGGGGTATATCTGAGAGTATTAAATTCAAGTGATAAAAAAAACAATGAAGATCTGCATTCAAGAGTTAAAAAAGGATATTTGAATGATGTATTAATTAACAGACTGGAAAGTATGAGACTGCAGGGGCAATAGTGGGGGACTTGCATGCTTAGATTGGTTAATTCTTTACAAGACAGAATGATATATCAGAAAGCATAGGGAAGAGAGAGGGAATGATTATCACCAGATCCCACAGTTTGAATTTAGTGGCACTTCATATCCAATTTGTATAAATTAAACCAGTTGTTCCAGAAAGAAGGCAGCAAAATACACCAGTGAAAAAAAGGATAATGCATTCTGTTCTAGCTTTGGCTAAGGCATATCCAGAATAATGTCAGAATAATTATTCTGGTTTTATACAAATGTAATGAGAGCAAAGTATCTTATTTTAATGAAGATACTGCTATGATAACATCTGAGTCCCTGAGTTTCAAAATAAAGTTTCAGTCTCTGTACCTGATCATATCAGTCTGTGTTTGAGCTTCCACACGGTGCTTGTGGCAATTTTTCTTCTTCCTTCGAGGAGGAGTGTAGTATCTGTAGTCTGACAGGAAAGATTTAGCATCTGACACTAAGGTGCGTGGGGTGAAAGGTTTGCGGCTCTTGGTAAAGCACTCTGAGTGCCTCTCTAGAAGGTCCCCACTGCTCGCTCTGGGGTTGCTCCCTTGACACCTTGGGGAACAAGCAGTGCTCAGAAAACTCTCAGTGGACTGACTGCGTGAAAATCCAGCGTGTCTACATGGTGGCCTTGACACGCAGATATTTGAGTTGGAGTAGGATGTCCTGTGTGTGTTCCGAGAACACCTCCTGGGGTGTTTTACAGGACTGCAGTGAACCAAGCAATGATCGCCATGAAGACATGGTGCCCTCGATAGGTGCTGTGCCAGCCTGGCACAGGGGAAGAGACTGTCTTCTACTTCCAAGAGACTCTAGAAAAAAAACATAAAACCATCTGATTGCTTTGCAAGTTACCTCCTTTGCTTATGATGGTACTCCCAGCTATTACTGTTACCTCCTTGGAGGTATTTTCTATGTAAAAAATGTCATTTTTTTGTAAAATCAAACTGGTTTCACAGCAGCCTCAGTGCTAATAGATTTTAAAACCTAGTCACTTGAAATAAAAAATAAGCAAATGGTTTACTTTAGTAGCAAAACATTGGCGCTCTGTTACAGAATATTGATGGCTACATCAAACCAAGAGTATAATAACTCAAGAAATCATTGCACTGAGGCAAATTATTTTTTCTGGATATTCTCTGTTCATGCCACCTGGGCAAGCTCCGGTAGACATTATCCATAATTATCCCATGCTTAATAATTCAAGATTATTCCTGAATTGTATTATGACACTGTGGCAAAGATGAGTAAGACAAAAACACAACGAAATTCAAGTGACATTTTAAGGTGGAGTTTTGGTTGGTTTGGTTGTTTGTTTGTTTGTTTTTTTAAATTAGAAAGAACAATTAAATAGAAATTTTATTTCAGTCATATAGAGAGTCTTGAAAAATTTGCAGTATCAAAGCATAAATACCTGGACAGGGTATGCATACTCTAAATTTACTTTACAATATGTCTCATCTTATGAAAACAGCAGCTGTATGATCTTTTCCTGCCTAGGCCATGGCCACCCACTGAATATTCTGTCAATCAGTGAAAATTACGTATGACACTTTACAATCTCCATGGGCAGGCATACTGCAGAACTGGAAGATTAAACCAGAAGCCTATTAGCAAACAAAATTTTATAAAAACCAATTTATTGCATCCACACATGCAATTATTTATTTACTTATACAGTTACACACAACTGTATGAAGCAGAAGAGATGACTCCTACTGTATGTACTCAATTTATCTAGCACCACAACTCCCAGAGACAGTGCTTACAGTGCAACAGTGAGGGAGATAAGCTGAGGATAGTGTTATTCTGGAAAATCTCACTGCTGTACCATGCAATCAGCAAGGCAAAAAACCAGCTGAATTATAACAACTTAGAAAACCCAATTCAAAACCAACAGCTAACTTTCTAAAATTACTATCATACTTTTCTAACACCAGGGCAGTTCGTATAGTTCGTATCATCAGCAACAAAGTGCTGCAATATTTTAAGAGAATGTATACAACTAGAAGTGTCTCCTAAGAATAAAATAAAATTTCTAAAGCCATTTGAGGTTTTTAACGAACTTGAAGTTTAGTTCAGATAGGCTAACACATAAATTAACTCATCCATCTACCTCTACCACCTGAACAAAGAAGAGGAAGATAAGGAGACACCAGTACAGACCATAAGCTCTGCAGTGACAAAAGGAAGAAAAGGAAGATGATTTCTGTATGTGTTTCATTAATCTCTATTATATTTCTGTCAAACAAGTAAAAACTATTAAGCAGAAGCATTCCATTACTGAAGTTACTGAAGGAAGATGTGCCCTATGGGAAGTCTGAGAAAGAGTGGATGCAGTATGGTATGACTTACACAAACACTGTGACATGCATTTATTTATGACACAAAACCATACAACCAATGCCAGCTGAGAAGATTCACAGATTCACCATGTAGTCCATCCTGATCTCCCAGTTAAGCTATGTGGAAGCTACTTTGAGAGAGTAACACTGAGACACAGATCCAGTGCATTTCCGACAGGGCCTTATTGCCTGAGCACAATATAAACCTTGAGAAAATCCTCAAGAATGCTTCACTTTTTGAAAATAATCTGCTGATTAAGATGTGGATTGAAGGCTGGATGTGTGATTTTCTTCATCAGGAAGTGACAATGGACTGAATGCCAACAAAAGCCACAAAAACAACTGTAAAAAAAAAAAACTCCTGTGGGGATTCTGCAAGATAATCAATACTTGTCCTGAGACTTCTGAAGTCNGGTGACAATGGACTGAATGCCACAAAAAGTCACAAAAAAACCTGTAAAAAAAAAAACTCCTGTGGGGATTCTGCAAGATAATCAATACTTGTCCTGAGACTTCTGAAGTCTCCTATGGGGGTGGGTATGGCCAATGACCAAAACTGGAAATCTTTATACATTTATTGAAAATTCATGACATTCTAACCTACAAATAGATTGTATAAGATAGTAATATATTACTAGTAAACCAGTAAGATACAATGTAGTATATTAACCTACATAATTGGTAGTATAGCTTGTAAATATACAGATTTTCTATTCTACCATTCAACCCTAAAAAAAGTGTTTTTAAAAATTTTAAGCAACAGACTCCTACTGTATAAATGCTCTATTTTCTCCTAACACTGCTACTGCTTTGCTTAGAATCTACACTATTTCATTCTTTTCCTTTCAAACACAACATTTAAAATCAAACCTCAATTATGATGAATATATATTTGTAGCATGCAGTAAATGCTATTTCGAGGAATATTAAAAATGCAGGTATTTTATAATGAAAATTAAAGTCACAGATCACACTGCTGTCATACCATATATTTCCTTCACAACAATTTTCTCTCACATCAGTAAGACCTATCTAAACTATTCCAGTACCTCAAAATATTCAGAGTTCTGGTACCTAATGCAAAGAGTTATTTTTTTAGTTAGCTGATGCAAAATAAGCTCTTCTTGATGGTGTCTCATGTGAGTCAACTGTATTTTACAACTACAGCATAATTAAATGCTGAACTGATAACATGCAGTTACAATGCCAAACAAATGCCTGTGTTAGCAAGCAGAATAATGAGGCTTACCAGTGTGATTGTTTGCATATAAAGTAGTTGCAGTGGCAGTTCAGCACTATAGAAAACAGATAAGACTGGAAAGTTTCAGCATCCACCTATATAGATAAAAGCTAATTCCATACCCTTCAGTGTATATTACAAACAGCTTAACTCTTGTAAACACTTTATTCTCAGTGACTAAACCAGTTCATTGAGCTGCAATACAAATTGGACTGTAGAAGCATTTGTGAGCACAGGAGGACTGGTTCCCTGCATCATGCAAAATAATAATTAAAAAAAGATGCGAAGTTCTAATAGCCAATTATTTATCTACACCTCATGAAAATGACATGTTCTGTTCCTCAGAAGCAGTTAAGTTGATCCAAAACAAAACAAAGGGACAAGGCTGACATGGCAATATCCTAAATTTAAGCCCTCCTTATACATGAGGAAGCTTAGGGCAGTTATGTTTTCCTTCTCAAATATTTCATAAGTAGAACAGACCAAGTAGCTTGCTAGTGACCAGAGAATTGCAACCCAAGGATGCATCTGTGTCAGCTGTGAGACTTACTCATTCAAGTACTGAGAAAAGAACATCTTTCAAAGCTCTTATCCTGAGGCAAAACTTTACTACGCAAACAGGCAGAACACTCCAAGCAGATAAAGACACAATATCATGAACAAGGAACTGTGTCACTTCAAAAGATTTTAAAGAGTGTCAGAAAATGCTGTTTGTCTGCAATTTGTCTCTTTTGAACTTTCAGGAAAATTATCCTGTGCTGCAAGTAAACTGTAAGCAAGTAAGCTCACTTTCTGCTCTAGTCTGTTTTCTATAAAAACATCAGATGTTTAAGTAGGAAACAAAAAAAAAGACAAAAGCATGCCTACAAATAGCACACTTATTAAAATATAATTAGTTCTATTCTTCAAATAAAATTAAAAAAATTCTATTATAGTATCTGAACCCTAGCTATTATCAAGAACTTTAACTGATGTAATTTGAAGTAAAAAGTCTTGATTTATATCTTGCTTATCAGTATGTTTCTATTGTGTTGATTCAACCAAGTATAATCTGTTTTGAAAGATACAAATCTACTCAATGATACATTTCAGCAACTTAAAAACATTTCATAAAGTATGTATTTATGCTTCAATTTTATTAGTCACAAAATTAGGTAAACTGAACAGTACTTTGCAGCAAGCATGTAGAGTGAGGACCTCTGAATTTTCATGGACACTGTAGAAGAGAAAATTCAGTAAAAAGAGGTCAAAGTATACTGCTGTGATCTGATGGGCAAAAGCAGTAACACAGAGAAAGAATCCAGATTTCTCTAAGTTACTTTTATTTTTTACAAGAAGTTTAGTTTCCCAGCTCAAAAGCCACTGAAGTATCAGCTACCTTATAAAAACCAAACTTTGAAAAGAAAGGCTGCTAAATACTTTTTCACATAAAAGGTCCAAGGCAGCTCTCACTGGGGTCACTGAAACTACAGTAAGATTAATTCAATCCTGAAATTAACTTCTTCTGTTTGAAAAGGTCTGGTCAGAGCAAAGGTCTCTCTGACAAGTGATAAGCTGCCTCTAGACAAAATTCATACAAATATGTGAACAAACTGGACCTTCTATGAATATATTCAGTTTGTATCCTGGTATCACTATTTTTCAAAACTATGTTCCTGGTACACTCTTTCATTTTGTGCATGTGTGTGTGTGTGGCTATCAAATCTATAATGTGGTAGGTTCCTACCTTTATCAAATACTGTGATGTTATTAATAAGGGGTATTACTGAGTGTGCATTCACAATTCAATTCAAACAACCAGCACAAGAGGTGATTGTCACTATGAAGCTTGAAAGGAAATCTGAACATTCCTAATGAAAACAACTTTCTTTGATGCTCAAAAGGTTCTCCTGCTTTGTTTAGTCACTGACATCTCTGATTATGACAGAACTAATTTAAGCACAAGACATGTTCAGACTGCTTGTATCATAAGAGTATAATAAATCTTTAAATATAAAGCATTTGAGTAGGCATTTCATACAGCCACACATATGTTGCATACAAAATTAACAAGAGACTAGAACCAGTTAATGGTGTTTCCCAGCCTTTACCTCATATGCACAAGCAGATGGCCACAACTTTCATTCTTCAGAAAAAAGTTCTCAAAAAACCAGGCTGAAAGGGATCTTGAAATGTCAAGGCAATGGCACACTTCAAACAGTTAAAAGAGAAAATTTAACCTCCTATGAAGCAGCCTCCCTTCAACTGACTTTGGGCAAGGATTAATTTATTCGGAAAAATTCATTAGTAGCCAGAAATGCCTATTAATGGGATTACTTGAACATGATATGAAACACCAAGTGTTGTTCAAATCAGAGATCTTACTCATGGCTAGCTCAATTCAAGTAGAATTTTAGAAAATCTTATTTTGAAAAACAAAGGAAAAAAGCTGCATTTTGTTATAGTGCATCCTTTTATTTTAAAACTGGGAGTTCATGTATTAATTAGAGACACATGTTATTTGGTTTTGCAATGAAACAATTTAAGGAACTTTTCCTGTCCCAAGTTTGTAAAAAATAACATGGAAGGACAAAAATGGTATTAATATAAAATAAAATTTAGATTTTAAATATCACATTTCCTCCCTTTTCTTATTCATGCCTGTGCTTTCACTCAACTAAGAGCCATGTATTGAATTTCAAAGCATTATTTCTCTGTACTGCAACAAGGTCACACTCAGGCTGCCTGCTACAAAAATCAGTCACACAGAAAAACTGACACTGTTTGCTGTACTACTTGGAAATGTCTTTTAGCTTTACAGATATTTAAACAATGTATGAAGCTTACACTGTTAGAATGACAGAGTCAAACCATTATTCTGTTTTAAGCTGCAATTTCTCATTTACAGCAATGAACAAGAATGTAATTTATTGGGCTATTTATGTATTTATTTATTAGTTAGAAATACACATCACATATCTGGATGAAATGCCAGCCAAACTAAGTGAGCCTATGCATATAAGCAGAATATATACATACAGAGTAGTATAGTTTGGTCTAAGCACTAGTGCTTTCAAGAAATGCAACTAAATGATTTAGTAAAAAATATATAAATACAAATTTAAATACAAAATGTATTATTAACTAGAACTTTTCATTAAGAAAAAAAATGGGAGATTCCTGAGTCTTCTGCTTGGATGGGTAGAGGTAACAGAGTTCTGCCTTAGGAAATTGTACAAAGCTCTGGAGGGACAGAGGACAGGAATTTCAGCTGAGGTGAAAGCAGGAAAATTCAAAGGTAATCAGAACTTGTATTTACTGCAAGCACTCTTCATCCAGATACCTGACATCTTGGTCAGAAGGTCAAGACATGCAGTCAGTGTTGGGCACATGCCAGGAAGAGCCTTGTCTTCTTTCTGTAGCTTGAAAGACGCCAGCCCTCACTGCTGCACAGCAGTGATCAGCTGTTACTATGGGAGGCAAGCAAATGCTGGTATGTACTGAACAGAATTAAAATACATACATTCTTCAAAGAGCATGGCACCAGCCTTCTGCACTCTCTTGAACAGCATCGAGGGACAGCTTCACACAGTCTCATTTTCTCTTCACACCTGGTCTTTTTCATTTTCTCTCTTCTTTGCTGGTCAGCAACTTAGGGAAGAGAAAAAGTTGGTCAGATCCAAACTGAAATACTCTTTGTTCCCCTAAGTGATTTAAAAACATTGTAGCAGTTTCCAATTGCTCAGTAAAGTCAGACTACTGAGATACATTCCACTTCCAACACACAGCTGGAAAAAAAACTAAAAAATTTATGTCTACTCTTTGAAGAAAAGTTATTAATAGAGTATGCTGGTAGCTGAATCTGTGCCATAACTTTCCTGAAATATTCTTACCTTACAACAAACACCAGCATACAGGACTTCCAAGATCAGTATTGGTAACAGAGCATTTTGCTCAAGAAGTTACAAGTTTCTATCAGTTTTTTACAGTTAGAATCCCTTTGATTGTACTCTTATCCAGTTTTTCAGAAAAAAACCTGTATTTATTGTTAGCAAATCTGACATGTAAAAAAATCCATGCTTACAATGTGGAATCTCCTAAATACAGAAATAAAACAAACAAGTTTCTGTCAAGAACACAAAAAAATGAAGGCCAGCTCTGAGAGGGCTACTGTCAGATCAGGAGTGGGGGATTCTTATCAGTCCAAGACCTCATCAGCAGTGTGAAAAGTTGAGTCAGGTATTTATGTCATCAGATAAAGAAGCCCAAAAGACAGGTAAATTTTCTGTGTATGAGTTTGCTATCAGTCACCTAAATCTTACATAATACAGTACAAAGTGTTTGCATATTGTGAGCAGCCAGGTTTCACAGATGAAACACAAAATCATTTAGGTTGGAAAAAACCTCCAAGAGCGAGTCCAATCTTTGATCAATCACCACCTCACCAACTAAATCACAGCACCAAGTGCCACATCAAGTTGTTTCTTAAACACTTCCAGAGGTGGTGACTCCACTATCTTCCTGGGCAGGCCATTCCTATGCTTGACAACCCTTTCCATGAAGAAGTTCTTCCTGATGTCCATATCTCCCCCAGCACAGCTTAAGACTGTGTCCTCTTGTCCTCCTGCCGGCTGCCTGGCAGAAGAGGCTGGAGATCACCTGGCTACTGGCTCCTTTCAGGCAGTTGTAGAGAGTGAAAACGTTTCCCCTGAGCCTCCTTTTCTCCAGGCTTAACAACCCCAGCTCCCTCAGACACTCCTTACAGGACTTGTGTTCCAGACCCCTCACCAGCCTTGTTGCCCTTGTCTGGATACACTCCAGCACCTCAATGTCTTCCTTGAAGGGAGGGGCCCAGAACTGGACACAATACTTGAAGTACACAAAGTTGAAAAATCAAAATGAAGCTGATGAAAAAGTTAATAATTTCAACTTCCAAACAGGGAAAAAATAAGAAAACATATTTTTGAAGTCTTTATACCAAATGAAATTTTTTCATTCACTTAACACATATCCAAGTGTATGAATCATTTGTTTGACAGAGATACACAAAGGCCTTTGAGGAGCTCTTCTCTGGTTTCATATATTTATATGATACTCTGGGAGACCCAAATCTCCACATGCACTGCTATATTTAATGCATGGAAATGTAAAAAACTTCAAGGATTGGTGTGGTACATTCTTCTACACAGCTGAGATCTATAGCAATCTGAGGACTTTTAATCAACCTTTAAATGCATTCATCTGTGTACATGTACCCTAAATACATGTTAATCTCCAAGAAATACTAAAGTAAGTACATTAATTGCGTTAAACATTTTAGTCTCCTTTTAAGATAAAATTTAATCTTTCAGATGTGAAATCTTTGCTCTCGTTGCTCAGGAAAATCCCTATTTCTTTTAATTATTCAACTGATATGTAAAATACAGAGTAATTTCTTTTATGGCTGCTGATTTATCCATCATACGCTATTAGAGTACCTCCAATACGAGACTGCTTAAATTTTTTACTGGGAAAATGAGCTGAAGTTAACAAATGCTACATTATACAACTCTGAATTGAAAATATACACTGTAACAGAATGATAAAATATACTGTACCATTAAATAATTAAAACTGAGTGTTTCTCTTTCTATACTGAGTTATTGTGTCTGTTCTAAATTACTATTATTTCTAATCGTGTTTGTCTTTTAAGTTACTGAGAAGCTACAGGTTAGACATTTTATATGTTTGAGATAAATAATTACTTATTCTGGGCCAATACAGTGTATCTGGGTGTGCACATGCATAGAGGCTACAAAAACTCACATTTTGCCTACTGCTCAGGTAAAATGGTGATGGCTAATTGAACAAATATCTAGAGAAACAATGGGTGAAGGAGAGCCCTACAATGCAAAAATGCAAATCATGCAGAAGTATGGGTAAGGATGAGTAGGTGTCTGCTTACACTGTGGTGCTTAGGTGAAAAGTGGGTTGGCCCAAGACAAGACAAGCTTTACCATTTTACTGCATGTTCCACCTGCACACCATGGCTTAATAGGAGTGCCTGGGAAAAGCGCAAAATGCAAAGCAGTGTGAATATTGCAAAACATATATATTGCAGAACAGAATTCCCATGTTGTCCTTATTCTGCTCTTTACAGGAGAAACTCTGAAACTTGACATAGATGAATGACTTTACTAGTGGCATTCAAAGCTGTCAAAAAAAACCCCTCCAGGACTGTGTGCTGTGACTTTTCATCCAAAGTATGGCTTATGCCTAAGAATAAAGAATGAAAGAACAGTAAGTATTCCAGCTAAGGCTATCTTGGGATATCAGAACACCCCACTGGGACTACCATCACCTGCATGGGAAATGTGGAGTCTTTGCCTCGCACTTGTCATACAGCCAGCTTAGCTCAGCTAATCCATTAAGTGTGCTCCAAAAGCCATAAAGTCACTTATGTGTACTGAAAGGTAGCACAGACATGCAAAACAGAATGTCAGAAAACTCCAGTAATATGCACATCTTATTGCCAAATTTTCGGGCTAGATCTGTCGTAAAATCTAGGAATTTTGAAACCAGGAGAGATACAGAAATCCTTCTTAAAAAGAGTTAATATAAGTATAAACAGCTGGAGGTAAGTTAGGATAGCTCTGTGAACAATAAGTAACACAGACAAATGAAGAAACAGGCATGCTGCCCTACCTCTCCTTAGTTCACATGGCCTTTACCCATGCAAGGACTGGAGAATCCAGTCTTATCCTTTGACTTCAGCTAGACAGAAAACTTGCCTGGAACCCGGAGGCACTAATTACAATATTACAACTGAGAGGAGCTGGAGATACTTAAGGTTGTCATAAATAACCACTTGTGTTGCAGTGTGAACACAATAAATGGAGAAAAAAAAAAGAGACCAGCATTCAAGAGACATCCAGTTTCAGAGGGAGATTTAGTTTTTAACTGAAAACATTGCTCACAGTTTAGGGTATCTTCTGCATCAAATCCATTACAGATATAAAATTTCTTTAGCTTTCAGTGAGGTTCATAATTTAAATTTGAAAGATGTGCCCTTGGCATACTGTCATAGACTAGTGGGAAGAACATAAACTGCATTTGTTAACAGACAGTTAAAACAGTTTCACTGCAAGTAGCTTTTATTTGAACATCGGCTCTAGGAACATGTCACATATGTAGAGCTAAATATGGGAAAAGTACATAATAGTAAATATCTTGTGACAAATACATGAAAAAAAGAAAATCACTGGGTTACTTTTCATCTTTTTAAAAGGGGAAAACAAAATGTTTAGGAATAAAATAATACAGTCTCTAGATACAAATAATGAGTCCCTTTCAAAAGTCTTATTAGAGCTTTAGAGATTAATTATATCTCATTAACTACTGTGCTCAAACCCCCACAGATTCATAGTATAGTAAGAGAAAATGTACTAGAATATAAACTATTTAGTGATTCTGCAGATCAAATAAATTCAGTCTGTGAATCTAGATTTCATAACTTATTGCATCCACTCTATGAATCCACTCTCTTAATTTTGTTGTCAGTGAAAGGAAGCACAAGACTACGAATGTCAGATGTTAAACTGTAGCACTCCTCATAGAGATATGTATAAAACACTGATCAATCTGTCACTCTTGTGAAGGCAAATACTCTCTGCAGAGTACACCAAACTTCAAAGCAGTGATCATATCACTTTATTTCCCTTTTAGAATACTCCCTCTATAGGCTTAATTACTCCTTCTGTAAGTCTAGACTGCAATAGCATTTCAAGACATGCTTAGAGTTATAAAACAAATGTCATAAATCTGGAAGAAACAAACTAATCATGTATATCACATACAGTCAGCTTGAAAGCTCTGCACTTAGAAGGACAGTATGATCTGGAATGCCAGTGGTTGTCCTTTGCTCTGAATTTCCAATTGCTAAATTTACAACATCACATCACAAAACAGTTGGCAGTTAAACTTCAAGTTATTTCATTTTTGATGAAGTAAATAATTGATGGCAGATGATGAAATATAAGGTTAGATTTATATTGAGTTCAGCTTGCAGAACAATGCATCTTAAAGGAATTAAGGAATTAATTCTGTGTGTTAATCCAACACACAGAATTTCTCCACTGTGTTTTTATATATGCTATTTTTGCAATAACACACTTGGAGTTATTATTTCCCTTCTGCATTCTTTTTGGATAAATCATACAAACATCATCTTGGCTGAGCTTGAAGTGCCTAGTGACCATAACTAAACTGCACAGTGATATTACTTCTGAAGGCAAGCTCCTCCTCCTCTAAGAATTTTTAGTATCAGTTTCCTAGCTCTATACAAATTTCAAGTACATCATGATTTAAGCACCTGGGGTGAGATCTCATCAAATGCAAACTGAATTTTGCCATTAGCTATGAAGTTCAGGCTTCTTATAAGTCTAAATCTAAATTCCTTAACAGAGAAATTTTAATTTTCATTACTCTAAGAGACGATTTTGCAGTCCTTCTTCGCATCCGGTATCAGTAGCACTGTTACATCAAATAAGGAGGGACTCACCATAAAAAAGGGTGACAAAATATTTATTAAGGGCTTGATAGTAAAGCTTTGCTTGTATCAAACACAAAGTAACAGCTATATGAAGGTATGTACTTCAGAAATCTGACACTACTTGGCAAAGCTACTAATAGCAAAATTTGGTCATTGCTAAGACTTGGAAATAAAGCCCAACAGTGAGATATAAATCCTTCAAAGGCATTTCAGAAGAGGCCAGAAGCACTTTGGATTATCCGAAATCCACCCACGTCTGATGCTTGAGACTTGATAAATATATCAGAACACCTTTCCAAAGACATAACACAGGCATTAGAATTACCTGAGTGCTTGAATTTAAAGAGCTTACATTAGTTGTTTATAACTTTTATTTTCAGAAATACATAGTCAAGGACAAGATTTAACAGAAAAAAAAAAGGTGATTTTGTGAAAGCTTCCTGCAAAATGGCAGCAACAGCAAAATATGTAAGACAGCTTTTCATAATGTAAAGTGTAGACAGATATATGTGTTCAAGGGAAAAATTAGGATTAAAATAAAGAATTGAGTAACAATACGTATTTCTTGATATTTTTGCTTGAACTTAACCCCTTTAAAGGGTAGAAAACCAAAATTACTATCAGCCTGAATTGTTGCCTCTCCCTGTCTCTCACTGCCCTCCCTCCAAGAATTCAAGTTCCACCACGCTAAAATAGATCTACAGTGGGTAACTTCTCAGAATATTTGTTTTCCTTCTTCTTCTCCCCCTGCCCCAGTATCACAGATCTGCATTCCTAAGCACACTAATCACTGGGTTCAAGCTCTACTATCAATATGCCTTGTGGAAAAACCTCTAAACATATGGGCTGAAAAGTCAGTACTGTTAGAAACCAGGCATGTGTAGCAGCAGCTGTCTTACTTGGCATAGCCTTTGTCAAGGCTTCTGGCACAAGCTTCACAACCACACACTTCTAATGGCCACTGGTATCAATCAACATGCTTGGACTAATTCTGAACATAGAAGTTTCACATTTCAAGAAGTTTCACATTTTAACAACTATTTTAAGTCAGTAAGCCTGATCTAATACACAAGAACATGCTCACTGCTAACCCAGCCAGTTGCCTGCTTTGCTGCCAGCTAAGATACCAGGAAAAGAACAGTGGAAACTAAATCCACTTTAAGGACAGAACACACTCAGTTGGCCAGGGAGAATGCCAACTACAGTATCATGTTTAATTCCTAAACGCTAATGACTGATTCATGGCAACAACCCCAAAGGGAAATACTCACCTGCTATTCTAGCAGTACATGAAGCACATTTTCAGGAGATGTTTTTTAACTCTATCTGCAGGAATTCTGTTTTGTAACTCTTTTGTAATGCTATTAATAAATCTTGTATCTTTAAACTTAATTTTCCCCCCCTGCCCAAATCTCAAAATAGAGGGGGAACAGAAACTTTATTTGTAATGCAATAACTAGTAAGACAAAGAATACAAAGAGAAAAAAGTAATAATATGGTTCAGCTGAAGCAATGACAGGCAGAGAACTACTGTGAGAATAAAGGTGCAAACCCCTCATCCTCAGTGACACTATAGAGATACTGCTGATATTTAACTATATTGAAGTTAAAATCGTGCCTGGATAAATCATGTGTCTCATCTTGAGCAAGAAAGAACAAATTGTTTTGAAATTATAGTCTTCTAAAACCCCTTTCCCATTACTTTTCTTTCTCAGCACATTTTCAGCATTCTTACTGTCTGAGCTATTGGCTATCATCTCCACATAATCTGTCAAATGACAGAGGAAGAAAAATGGTTCTCCAGTGGCTTACCAGAGACTCTACAAATGGTACCTTGCACTGAGCTTAAAACCTGAACATGTCACACCTGGTTGCATGGTTATTACAACACAGAAATGTGAATTTCTTGATGGACAACGCATAGAACTGCAGGAAAAAGTGCAACCACTCTAATTTTAGGTATGAAATAAAATTGAAGTAATTTTTATTTTAATTCTAAAAATCTAGAATTTATAAGGATGGTGCAGAAACTGAACAAGGTATGCCTGGGTAGTCTTAACTTTAAATACCTTGAAGTCAGTAGGACTAATAATGATGAATTTGAAAGTAGGTGCTTCCCATGGAATTTACCTCTTTGATAACTGCAAAACTTTTAGCCTAAATGGCAGAGTTTGTCATCTGCTTGTAAAAGAATCTCAGTCAGATAGAACAGCATATAAAGGAAAGCAGGGTAGAAAAAAAATACAAGTTACATGCACACATTAAGCAGAGAGAGTAATCCTCAAAGGCTTTTATTAATAAAGGTCCAGGATTTTTGTGTATGTGTTTGTACCAGATACTTAAGATTATCCTACCTCTTGCAGATGAGAAACTTTTGCCATTGACAAATGAACTGTCATGCTAAGCACAACTAATCAGTGACAGCCCAGATCCACCTCTCCAGCACTCCATTTGATGCAGATCAAATGCATCTACAAGCAGCTGAAGAAGGATGTGAAAGCTGAATAAACAAGCAGACACATGAATGCTCATTTAAGGGTTATCTGCTATTGTTACTCTCCACTAGCTCTTTTGCTAAGTTAGTTTTACAGAAGCATTTGCAGAATCAACATTTAACAAATACATACGTTTGATGCTGGATAACCTACTTTTGGGCTCTGAAGAGTCTACAGCTGCTGAAAATAAGAATAACACCAAATGTGAGTGATTCAGTATTTACTCAGTATATGTGATAGCTAGGAAAATGTAGTAATAAACCAACACATAACTAAGACTAGTTTAATTCTTCTCTATTTTAAAATATACTAGTTACTATGTACTTAAAGCATTAGGTTGATATTACTGTGGTCACAGGATTTGAGAGATAAAGCTCTCTGGGCAAAACACGTATTTAAAGGAAGAATCACCACTTAAATAAAGACTCCTTTCAAAAGGTTTCTGTACATTTTGTTCTGATGGCATTTACCTGCATAGCTGAGGATACTGAGTATGTTACATGAGAGATAACATTGTGAGTATTATATTTGTGAGTATGGGCTCTGTCAGTAACATGATTTTCTCATTTGCAAACACAAAGGGCAACTTTCACAGTCCTTAGAACTTGCTATAACTATTCATTGCAAGGTGACCAATAGATTATGAAGTTTTTGAAATAAAAATAAAAACCAAAAGACATTGTAATCTGAGTTTAACTAGAAAAGTCCTGCCTTCATTCCTAAAGTAATTTCTGTGTGTTTGCTGTTACGACTATCACTATGACTTTCAGTTCAGCATATTATTTCATAATTCATTAATTCATCAAAAGCAGAATGAAGCCAATACAGCACAAAGTGCTCTAAAATGAAAGTAGGATCTTTGGTAACACTTAAGGAAAATGTTTTCATACAAAACTTCCCATCTCAATAATACAGAACTATCATTAAGTAGCAGCCACATCTTCTTGTAGACATGTGTTTGGGTAAGAAACCAAAAGAATAGTAAACTTCCTACAATCCAGTTCATTCCTTCTTGGTATGACCCTATTCGGAGAGATTGAGCTAAATTTAGGGGGAGACAGTTCATTCATACATGCACATTTTTACCTTTGGGTGAAAGAATTTTGTTATAATGAAACACCATGTGATTTCTGATCGTGTATTTGTTAGATAGATGTCGAGCGGAGTCAATGCAGAAAGCTGTAAGATTAAAATACATTTGAACATTAGAAAGGCAAGCAAAAAAATACTAAAATTGTAAACAATTCAAAGTCACAAACTTTAAAACACTTTGTACAACTTCTTTGCTCAAAGGCAGTATTTTTTTTTTACCAGTTACTATCACATGAAATCATCCTGTCTCCTTTTTCTTTCCCCAATGAGCCATTAATTCAATAAATAGCTGCAAAAGTGGCTGAAATTGTACTGTGAAAATTTTAACATGGAAACTTCCTGTTTCTTCACTCTATGTATGTTCTTTTGGAAAAAAAAAGTATCTGAGGTGTCAGTACAGCACAGAAACATACACTAGCCCATGTAAACTACTGACTGTAAAGGAACATGTTTAACCTCAGGAGTTCTTTAATGTGGTAAACATATATATGTACATTACAGCTAATAAAGACGGGACATCTTTGTAACTTCATTCATCTTTCATCTACTAATTTGTAGCCAGCAGTACAGTCAAGGCAAAACTTACTCCTTGAAAGTATTTTCAGTAATACATACTAAAGATAAGTACTATCAAACCTTTCCAAACAAGCTAGATGCAAAAGTTTTTATTAAAACATTTTAAGCATAAAACCAATGAGTTCACATAAAAGGAACCAGGTCGACCTCCTGATGAAAGTACACATTACTCACCATTATTCTTAGTACATAAGTGTCCTTTACATGGACTTGCTGGACAACATCTGGGAAGAACAACTGCTGAGCATTCACTCTCTAACAAAACATCCAACAAAAACCAAAAGTTAGAGAAAAACCCCACACAGAAGATAAGATAAAATCTTTCTCCAAAGAATGCATGAATGGTTCTAATGGATCTTTTTCAAAATCTTATTCAATCATTTTAAAATCAATGAACCACAAGTGTCAAGATACAATGATAGTGCTCATAATGGTTCAGGGAGCTAAACAGCAGAACAGACCACCAGAACACTTTAGTCTGAACTTTTCACTGGTCATTAAACTATACAAAGATTCAGCCACGATTCTGTTTCTATGCTATCCTCCAATTTGTTTCAAAGTTCTGTTCATGGCCCTTTGATACACTGGGAACTCCATGGACAAGGGGAGATGCTGAAAAAACTTAAACAACCAGTTGTTCTGAAAAATGAAGGAATGTGGATTAAAAGATCTGCATCTCCTCTTTGAAAACCACTGGCTGTCATGCAACCTAAGATTTAAAAATTGGCACAGGAACTAATTAAGAATCTGCAAAACTTTTAAAACAAATTTCAACGGGAGATATGCTAGGACTACAAATACTGGTGTATACAGAGCATTGCCTTAAGGCATCCAAGGTACATAAAATGTAAACCAGAACAAACAAGATTTTTTAACAGGGTAAATATACCAACCACACTTACTTAACACTAATTCTAACAGCATACAGACAAGTTCTACAAGTTTATTACTATCAACTGCTAAAGTCCACATGGTATTCGCATTCCCATGGTACTTTTCAGCTGCCAGTTCAAGAGTCTGCAACCACCATGCAGGTGAAGTGGGTAACTCGACTGCTCTACTGCTCCTGTTGACCTCCAGCTTTCCCCCTTTCATCCCATGAAGAAGCACACTGGACCTACCCAGTATGAGTGGGAATCTCTTCCCTGTGACCTTAGCTGGGGTGATAAAGGCTGACACCAATACAAACTGACTGGGGGGAGCAGGAAACCACGATGACAGCCATGCCACACATGGTAAAAGCTCTTAATCCCACCTCTCACAGCTTACCTCCTGCATGCACAGCACCTGCCTGTCCAGGGCTTCTTTTTCATTTCCCACTGTTATATAAGGACTGTAAAGGTACTATTGCAATTACATATGTAACTACTATAGTATATAGCTAAGTTCAACAGCATGTTGCATGAGACAGTTAACATGGTGTCTTAAATACTAATTAGTAGAGATTTCAGCAAAACAAATCATTCATTTAACAATGTTTTACATTATTTCTCCAAAGGCCTTATAAAAAAGCCATACCATACTAAATTTTGAATGACTAGGACTAAGGCCATAAAAATATCCTAAGAAAAAAAAAGAAAATGAAAATAATTTTACCCTGTTGTGAAATGACACTAAATCTGGATCAACAGATTCAACCTCTTTTCTTGCAAAGCACAAAAATACTGGGACAATCTTAAATTACTTTCATACTTTGAAAAGCCATACTTTACACATTACAGGCTTCTGTGGATTTACAGTATTAGCTGTGGTGTTTGCAAGGAGTGCTCCCACTCCTTTTGCTGTGAAGTTGCCAGATCAGCAGTTGAAAAGGAACAAAGAAAAAGAAGGAAGAAAATGCTATTGGAGATTTTTTTCAACACTATCCTGCAATTGTTTTAACTTTATACTGTTAGCTTTAAAGCTAAAGGACAACATTCCTGCTCATCTGTATCAATTTCAAATGGCTCATTCCCCTCGTGGTACAATTCTTCCTTATCTCTGTTTGTGATTTAAACATACATTGGGACAAACTATAAATTATTTTTTAAATGTTAAAATTCCAAACATACAGTAAGAATTTATTAGATTTATTAGAGTCAGGATGTTTCCACAATGACTGCAAACATTTGCCAACAAAGCCTTTCCTTCCTGTTAAAATACTGTATTTCTCTACTATACATTAATACATGCATACATTATTACAGTACAAGTGTTATTCACAGTCTAGCTGGATCCACTCTGAAACCCATGACTTCTGGCATTTACAATATGCAGGTGTTGGAAGAATGGAAGTCTTTGGGAGAAACTGAATGTTTGATTATAAGTTGATAGAATTTTCTCTAATTATAAAAACCTGCATGATTATCTACCTGCAATCCAGATTACAGCAGACAACTGAGAATCAGAAGTGTTTCATTCACAATTGCTCTAATAACCTAAATATCCCACTGTTTCCTGTGCTTCAGAGCTAGGCTGTAATTCCAGAGGGAAGCACCCGTGGTATTTTTAGGTAAATGCTTACAGTACCACCTCTATCTCACATGCTTGCTCTGTCTAGGATGCGGCAGGATGCCAGAAGGGCAAGCATGACCACTTTAAAGAAACAGCCATTGTTCTCTCTACAGCTGGCTCTCTGCAAGTAGGCGCAGTGACTTCGAGGGGCGCTCAGAAGGCGCTGCCCGCGCTGCCCGCGCTGCAGACACCGGGAGCGGCCGGGGCGGCGCCGGCACCGCGGAAACGGCACCGCAAAACCAACCACGGCCTGCGGGTTGGGCCCTCCACCGTGAATTTGTGTCGGCTGGCCCGGAAGGAGAAGGGACCGAAAAAGAAGTCGGCGTCAGTATTTCATAGGCAAGAAAAGCTGTCAAAGCGCGTCAGTCAGCAGAAATAAAAAATATTTCTGTGCCCTCTATTTTGACTATGGACATAGAGACGGCACAAAAATCACTCTCATCATGAAGAAGCATGTTGCTACTGTCGGAGAAGAAACTGGAGAATTTGAGATGTGCAGGCTTTTTCTACCTTACTGGCGGTAGGAAGTGCTAGTGGTCAAAAGTTTCACAACTATAATTTCAGGTTGTCTTTTGACTTGAACAGTATTTATTTGAATTCAGGCTGTGTTTTCACACTTCTTTGCACTACAGCAGAAACAAACTGAAGGCTTAGATACGTGAAGAGAATTTCAAGGGAGAAGGTGGGATTTTCAGTAATTTACAGTTAATCAAATATAAACCAGACAATGGGAGGATAACTATCAAATATCTTTGATGTAACTATCTGATCTAAACGCAAATTTCCTTACAGATGTAAGTGGACTGTCCACACTGAATATAAAATCAGGATTTTCACACTGAGCGTTCTCTTAAAGTACAGAGAGCAAACAAATTAAATATTTCTAAAAATTTATATAATCTTTTAGTTCCTTCTATGACACTAAGCAACAATGAAGACAAAAACAAAAAAGCTTTCTCTAAAATTTTTTCCAGCTGGTATCTAACATAACTTACATTTTTACATTTACATTATTCCAAAGAGAACTGACAGATATTCTGTTTATATTTTTCTTTTAATTTAAAATGCATCCTATCCTAATTTCTGATTTTACAGTATTAAAAATTATAAAAATTCGTGGTTTACTTTGTTTCCTGGTAGTTAGTGGATATGCAGAATTTATGCAAATTATTTTTCTACAGAGCCATTTCAGGTTTGGAATGCGAATATGTACTGGAAAGAAGCCCAGTCTTCCATGTTCTCCCAGAAAAGATTTTAAACACAAGTATTAGACTTACTATTTTTATAATAAGCATGTACTTCAGTCATAGCAAATAAAAATTAAAAAAATAAATCAATCACACTACCCTTACCCATCAAGACTTGCTATTTAAAAGATAATCCATAAAAATACAGAGACCTTAGGTGGGATAATGGATAGAGGCATCTAAATCCAGCACTACAAGACATGAAACCTTAACTCTGTAGAGACCTGTGAACACTGTAATTTCCAAAGGGCAGCTCCCAGATCTCCCCAGCTGTTCCAGAAGAATACACTTATCACTTTTTTTTTTTTTTTT
>VYXF01001709.1:70030-159144 GCA_013397295.1 Polioptila caerulea
GGCGCAGGGGAGGGGCCGCGGGGCCGCGGGGCCGAAACGCCCCTCAGCGGGGCCCGGCAGCGCCGGAGCGCTGCTGTCACCGTCGGGGAGCGGGCCCTCGTCACCTAAGCCTTTTAATTGTAACTTGGCGGGAAACTGAAGAATAATGAATGTCCGATTCACAGCAAATTGCTGATATTTCAGGGAACGAGTGACAGAATGAGAGCCTAGAGCGTTCTCAGTGCATTACACTGAAGAAATTCATCTTAATGTCTTTGAAAATGAACAGTACCTTAAAAATGAACCACAAAATAACCTTTTGAAAAGCAGCCTTTGATCCCATCACTGATTAATGTGTGCCTGCCGATGTGCTGAATTTGAATTTTCTGAAGAAGCGATAGGGTGGTATTTACAGCTGTCTGACGGGTTGCTTTTTTCCCTAATATGAAATCTGTGGGGGCTTTTGTACTTTTTGTGTGAAGATTTTTCTCACTGAGCGGACAGGGGTACTGCAGTCCCTCCATATCCTGACAAGTGACTAAAGGGTTTGTATTCCAGATGGAGGGACATTCCCCTTCACTATCTAGAAAAGGATATTAATTACAGGCTAAATACAATGCTTTATGTGATTTGCTACACTTCTTTACATGCTAGGAAAATTAATTTGAATACAGTTCAAAATCAAGGAGATGTTACTTGAAAACAACTTTTCTTCCTTATTTCTGCGTCAATCAATGCTTCCACTTGATCACACAAACATACACGCTGGATGAAACCAGTAGTTTATCTACCCCAGTACTTTGTGTAGACTCTACCAAATACTTCAAATACCTTTTCAGTAGTATTCTGACTATCGAATGTTGTGATGTCCCTTTTAATTTTAGATGTACCAGTTAGCTATATGAAGTACTCCTTCAATGTGGCCTCAGTTTCTGTGCTTCACGTTGTAGTGATCTTTTTGGCAGTCTCTTTTCTGTAAAATCACTTTAAATGTAGTTGGTGTCAAATTTGTCTGGAGGTCAGAGGAGGGAATATATGCCTTGGAAACTCATCGGTCTTCCATCTTCTGGTGGTCCTTTGTCTTTCTGACAGCTTTTTATACAAAAGCATCAGTTGCTGTGGCATTTCAACTACTGTCAACCATAACATCAAAAACACCTTACCTTCTTGTCAAATCAAAATATTTTGATAGCATTTTGTCATTTTCCTTTATGTCTCTTGAATTTGAGGTCAATGTCTTAGAAAATATCTGCCAGGAAAAATCTAAAAAACCAAAAAATTACAATCCAAGAGTTTGGGTGTGGATTTTGTTTGTTTGGTTTTGTTAATTTGTTTGATTTTTAATTTTTTTCTTTTGTTTTAATTTTTTTGTTTTGTTTATTTGGTTTTTTTTTTTTTGTTTTCTTCTCTGAAGAAGATTGTGTGTGTGAAATTAGAGATTGGGGGAAAGAGCTTCAGGAAATTAGTTACCATTGTTCTTGTGTTTCAGGGTCTCTGGTTTATACTTTGATAGAATTCAGATTGTTAAATCTGTAGGTTTTGAAAGTAGAGATAGTCTTTAAACAGTTCCATTTCAGATACCTGAAGATACTGGAGAGAATGAAAATAAGTGTACAAGATTCTCACTGCTGTGTGGCTGCCCGTAATAATCTCTACTAAAGAGATCCTATTACAGAAAACACTTGTCTACTTTTCCAAAACAAATAAAATAAAATAGAAATAAAATGCTGCTCAGAGTAACCTTTCTGTACTTTTCAAAGACTGTTTTTTTGTTTCTTTTTCTGAATTCTGGATATCAGGTTCCCAAATACTTGGTTTGTAGTACTCAACATACAGTGTTGATCTGTTCTGTACAGACCCATATGACAGATTTCTCATCGTCTCTTCCTTATTGTTCCTATGCTTTTCTCCCCCATGTAGATAATTAAAACGTATAAATGTAAGTAAGCATTTTTAGAAATATTCCCCTGGTTTCTAGGCAACACTGAGGGAATGTAGAGATTTCCATTTGTTCCCTCTCAGTCAGCAGTCACAGCATCATAGAGATGTCCTGTCTCTGGAATTTTTGACCACCAGTGGCAACACATACCAAAGCTTTATGTATTTCTAATTGGTCTCACTTACGGGCCTTAGGCCTTTGGTGGCTTTTGGCTCCCTTTGGTCTGTGAGAGTATATAAATTTTGAGTGTAATTAAAAAGTAACACAATTTTATAATGGTGTGCACATTAAGTGCCATAACATGTATTAAACAAACAAACAAAGCCTTAAAAATTGAATCAGTTCTGGATTTTCATCCACTAAAAAAAGCACAGAAATAAATTACACAGATTACTGCAGAGATCTTACCATTGTTGAAGAAGCAGTAACATGTCAAAACCTGTAAGATTTGTCCTTCCCCAATCTCAAAAGAGGAAACATGGCAATCACTGTTGCTGTGTGTCTTTTTCAGCAGGCATTTTCCCCTTTTCCTTAGAATGCATTACAACAGAACATGGTTCTAAAATGTGCCTTCACTGGCAGGGAAGGAAAGCAGAAGGAATATGAGGGTCACATTTGCAAGTGGGCATCTGTCCCCTCCCTGGCATGGACTTTGGGAACAATTACCTTCTTGACTACTGCCTCTGCCCTCTGTATCATCCAATGTAGACACCTAACTGCTGTGAAAATGCACAGTTCGCAGTATTCAGCAACAAACCAACACAGAGAGAAATATGTCCAAAAAAAAGGAAATACCCCATAAGATGTCCACCTTCTATTCCATGCTTAGCCCAGACAACTTTCCATTCCTCTAAAAAAGATGATGTGTCCGGCAGGACCTCGAATGGTTTCCTACTCACTTGAGACAGAGATCTGTTCATAAGGTCAGAACTTTGCTTTTGTAGGATTTGGCTTTATTGGAAAAATAGTTTGTGTGTACCCTGGAAAATTAAAATCTGCAGGTCTTTGGAGAGTCTTCTCCTCTTTCAAGCCACTGATTTTCTTTCATGCTTGCTTTTCCTTACAGCAGTCAACTGATCATACAGATGCAGGCAGGCAACAGCCCAACAAATGCATCTGCACACTATTCACAGAGTATTCTAGAAAAATCTTAAATTCATCACCATATGCACTTGATCATGGAAATAAATCTCTTGGGTTTACTTGAGTATTTATTTGGCATAAGTGCCCTGTCTCAGTGCAGATTGGCACCTGCCTGTGCCTCTGTGTGTCAGTGTTCCAAATCCCTTATTGCAGCTCTCAGAGGGCTGTCACTGAGTTGCAACAATTCCCACCTGGCGTGTTCAGACCATCAACCTTGCAGTCTGTTCCCCTACAATATGTGGAAATAAAAACACTTACCTGAAAGATTAGAGGACATGGTACCTTCTAAAAGCATTTAAACAGACTGGCTGAGCACTTTTCTTTTGCTACCTACTTAGGAAATTCTTGTGTTGAAACAACTGAAGTAGCTTTCCGACAGCTAGTGTGAGGGGGGACAAAAGGATTTAATAGCTACTGAAATGTGTTGTTTGCTTGTTTTGGTTTGTTTTTAGATTTTTTTAAAGGATTACTTTTCCAGGAGGGATGGTAGGTTCTTTTCTGCCTTGTGTTTGCTGCATATTCTGTGGTCATATGGTTCTTCAAGTTATTTAAAATCATGTGCAGTCTTGAAATATCATTGCAGCTTTCTAAATGATGGAGAGTTATGTGTTTTGGCAGGGCTGCAGACTCCTTCGCTTTCTTCATGGCAATGCATTTAGTTATTCTGTTATTGTCTGTATGGCAGCAATAGTCATGGATTGTTGTAAAGCTAGGGCTCCAGTGGGAAAGATGATGCAAAAAGAACTTCAGAGGAGATGATCTGTGTCTTAAAAACTGTAGTTTTTAATACTTTGTAATTTAGAATGCAATAAGAGAGCTCACCGAAAATAAGAGGAAATGTGATAAGGAAGATGAGGGCAACTATCTGAATATATAATGATATAAAATTTCTATGAACACAGTATTAAACTTCCATAAAATTTATCAGCTTAGAATAAAAAGTCCCTCCTGCAGCATATATAGAATAACTACTACAAAAACCCCTTCAGGAAGCTGCTGTGCAGATGTACACTATAAAACTATTCTTTCCTTTTAGATCTATACAGAGTTTTATCACGCATCTATACTGTGATACAAGACTATTTTTAGATGTGTCAAGGAAGAAACCTGTATAAATTGCATGAGATGTTATTCTCAGCTGTAATGTAGTATCTAGTAGCTGGGATGACTCAAGATGTGCTTATATTTCTCCTTATATCGTGTCATTTTCTGTTTATCTACTGTTCCCATGCAAGTTTGCAGACAGAAGGCTTGTTGGTGAAAAACTGTCCTTTAGTTGGGCTGATTGTGAGAGCTGTTCTTTTCTCATCACTTTAATTGAACTATTAGGTATTAAAGAATGTAGACTGGAATTACTAATGAAATATATTGGAATTTTAAAGGGAAAAAAGCCCATGTAAATGTCATAACTCTGTTTTCTAGACCATAAGAAATTCTTTATTTTCCAACTGATTTACTGACTATGATACATGGAAATGCTTACTCATACTAATTAATGAGAAGCAGAATGATTTTTTAAAAAAATATTTTGGTGAAGATCAGAAACTTATGACTCAGATTAGACATATATAAATTATACAATTCCAGTAAATTCAGTGAAGCTATTCCTGCTTATGCTGGATGGGCCATCTTTGTCTACCTAGCCCATGTCAGGCAGGCAGAAGAATGTCATCGTGGTATTTTGTGTGACCCATCCACTTTCTACACAGTCACTACAGCATGCTCAGGCTTACCTAGCAACATATTAATCCAGGCACATGCTTGAGTAAATGGGATTCTCTGTGCTAAAGAGAGTTCATCCAGCTTTTTCAAGGTCAAGAAAAATTCTCAAGGGTATCTTTAGAATTGCCTACAAAAGGAGATACAAATATACAATAATTTTCCAAAGCACTTTGATACATTGTCAATATCTGCATGAATGCAAAAAACAGTTTTACTAGAAATGGGCCTTAATTCCTGCTCAGTATGAGGATACTATTAATCCCAAAATGGTACTGTAATGTTTATACGTTAACTTCATAAAAGGCTGCGTTTTTATAAAACTGGAAGATGAAGGGAATAGACTGAGAAAATAGCTGGCATGTAAAGTTTCATAAGTAATAGCAATTTTGGTCACATTAACCACTTCTAAGTATGTGTGAAAGAAAGCAATAGCCAAGAAAATGGCCAGAAACAAAATGGAGTGTGTGGACATTAACTATTGCAATGAAATACTTCAAGAGTAATTTTTCTGCGGAATAATTTTATTAATACTTAAAAAAAAAACAACTTTGGAAGAATTACTCTAAGTACTTTCTGTTATATTCTTTAGGACTTCCTTTCATCTAAAAGTTATGTTCCAAGGAAAACATCTACTATACATTAAACTTCCTTGTTTTTACTTACATTGTAAAATTTCAGAAATATCCAATGTTCGGATTTAGACAGAACCTGAAATTTGCTGGTTTAAAATTTGATACACACCATTTTTGCCCCCTCTGTCCATTAACAAGTTAAATGTATGAGAAAAGAAGGGCGCTCAGTTTGATGGATGTTTCACAGGCCCAAGGGGCAGGATGCTCAGGGTCTCTTTATAGCTTTGTCAGTGACACGTGTGACCTTGTGTACAGCAGTTTGGGTGTCTCGATAGGTTGCAGTCTGAATCACCTTGATTCATGGTTGGTAGTTAAAATGGAGACATTTAGAGTTAGTGCATTTGTCTGCATTGTTGAGATGAGCTTTTTTACATTGTGCTAATGATCAATAGGAACAGAAATGACATTTATCCTTTGAATAATAAATATTAGAACTGCAGATTACGTTATATGGATGAGACCTAAATGCAGAATAATATTTATCCCTAAGATAATACCAATTATTTTATAATCTCTAGCCACACAAATCTGCACTATTAGTAAACACTCTTCAAATTATAATATATATTGGCATTACCTTTCAGTTTTTGTCATTCCCATATCCCATGCATTTTCACAACTATTTTATAGAATGTCCTATGATACTATCAAAAGTTTTTCAATATTGTTTTTCCAGGATCCTCACTAATAATTTCAATCCTTGTAGTTTACCTGTCAAGAAAACATGTTTTGTCTCCCTTTTAGCTAAGTGTATAAAAAAACCCCTTAAGTTCTATTTGATTAATAAACCTGTTGGGTTTTATTGCATTTACTGATTACTTCTGCAAGTCCTTTGGTTTTTGCTTTTTTAAAAACATATCCTTGAAGAGTGCTGAGGTCAAGCCAACAGGCTTCTCCCTACCTGAATAATTTTCCTCCTTTCTAAACTATACTGTGTTCACAGTTTTCCAGCTATTTAGTATCCCCTTGAGCTTGGTTGCTTTGTTTGGGCAAACCAGGTTCCTCTCCCAAGTTTCCTTTTTTTGGTTTGCTTAGAGCTATGAAAGGATTTCTGAAGAATCTTCATTGTGTTATGAAACTTCATAATTTTGCTATGTCTGATAGATAAGGACCTTCCTCTATGAAAGGCTAAGACATCTGACCCACCATAAGGCAACACACACTTCAGGAAGTACTCAGTGAATTATACATTAATATCATGGATTAGAAAATATTAAGAGGTTCTTTCTACCTCAATGAAAGTTCTGGAAAAAGAATTTCTGTTCACTTCGCTAGAGGTGTAGCAATTTCATTCTTAACAATGTGCTCTAATCACATCTCATAAGCAAAGGGATTTAAGATAAGCAATTTAAGACAGAAGTTGCTTGACTAATTAAAACTTAATGCAATTTTTGAGGAGCCCTAGTTGTTCTTGTTCTTAGTGGCAATAGCAATTTTTGAGGTGGTATAAAATATCTGAGAAGAAAGATAACATAAAACAAAACACTTATGATCAAAACAAAATGAAAGTGAATGCAAGGCTCCTTGTAAGACTTTAGAATCTATAAAAATGTTTAATTTACAATTAAAATAGCTTTGAAATAAAGTAAGATTGGTTTTTTTTAGGGGGGGTGAGGGCAAGCAGTACTGGTAATTTTCATATGAAGATTTCACTGGCCATTTCTGTTGAATTCTAGAAGATTTTGAAGAATATATTACTTGTAACTAACTCATGCTTGCTGTGTTATGACTGCTGCAGTGTTACTGATTTGAAAACTTATTTGTCATATAATAAAATGTATAGTTATATTGGTGTACTGTTGTCAGTTCCCATGGCAGCCTCTCCAGCTCTAAAGATGGTATCTGCTGGCAGACTGTTCCGTATCCAATGGTTGCAACTGCTGGATTTCCTCCTACCACTACGTGTTTGTTTTAATGACATCATCCCTAAAGCCAAAACTGAAATATTACTCATTTTGGAACACTTCATGACAAAGAGCTACAATCTTAGAGAATATCATGCACAAAATCCTAGTCCCTGTTTCTCAAAATCTATTGGTTTGTGTTCATTGCACAACTAAAGAAAAAACCCACTTGTTTAAATATCCATCCCGAGTTGGTGAAGCAGAACAAAGTTCTGTGTACCATAAATATGCTACAACTCTGAAGAAGAAAAGAATATGTTTAAAAGACAAATACTAAATATCACCTCATTTGTTTTAGAGCTTGTCACAACTTAATTGATTATTGCTTTCAGTGTTTCCAACAATTTCCTACAAGAAATTGGCAAACATTAAGTTCCCAGAATTTCTGTTGTTTACCTTGAGTGAATGTCTTTATCCAGTTATCTGAGAAGCAAAAAGAATGTTGATGTTTAAAAGCACTGAGCATAATGCAAAAAAAGAGTTTGCTTTCTAATTAGATAAAGTTGAAATAGGTCTTTAATGAACATATCTCTGTTTAATTCAGTTTTGACCACTACTTCTCAAGACAGCGGAATGAAGATCAAAAAGACAAAGGGCATTATGAGAGTCAGAAAGAGGATGTTGAGGCATGAGGTTAAATTGAGAGATATACATTTCTGTTCTCACACAAAATGAAAAATTAAAGAGCCTTTGTGATTTATTCTTTTTGGACTGTTAAAAAATCAAGAATGAGATATTTGTTATAATTAAAAGATGATGCTATATTGCCAGAAAGTGATACGAAGTTGCCAGCATGTATAATTTATAGAGGTTTTTGGTAATTGAGGAATGGGTGGTTTTATGCAAAGATTTAGTATTGAATAAACTGCTGGAATAATAGGTATAATATTATCAAGCAAAATGATAATTACAGTTATGTGTATGTCTTAGTTCTTACACTATTTCTTTAACAACAGTGTTCTTCAGTATACCAGTATGGGTTCTTAGGAAATAAAATTACCTTTTTTTTTCTGATTAAATGGTTGGGTTTTGTAAAACCTCATTTTCACTTTTCACTGTATTGAGAATTCTCAGGAAATTAGATGAGGTGCTAGACCATTCCATATAGCAATTAAATAATCTGTAAATGGCTATAATAATATTTATTCTAAAGGATTTTCATTATTCACTTTAGCTAGTGAACTGTTTTCAGATATTGAGCTGGAAGATTCTAAAGAAAATAAAATTAGTTGGATTATTTTTCTCATTGAAATATTGTGTATAGGCACAGGCAACGGCAAATTATTGATCTATCTAGCAAGGACCTGTAATAGCAAACTTCCATGCCTTTTTATATATTTAGCAGCACCTAATGTTAGTTGAGTCCAATTTATGCAAGAAGTTCTATAACCACAGCTGCTCTGAGTTCCAACCCAGCATTTAGAAAACTTGTGCCGTAAATGTTTACCCATGCACTCTGAACTCATTGATAATGGAGTCCACCATTGCAACTTTATGCAGGTAGAGAATTATGATGGGGGTAGAGCCTTCATTCCATCACCATTCTTTACTCAAAATGCTGGCCAATAGAGTGCTGTGCTAAATTCTTTCCTTCTTTAATTCCATTAGCATGGTTACAGTACTGATGCATTAAGTGATGTGTGCTTAAGAGATCTGCCAGAAGTTTAGATGCCTGCCTAAGTCATTGGCTCAGAGTTGCTTGCCTAATTACCTTTGGGAATTTGTGAAACTATTTCTTTGAGATAAGGAAAAAAGAAGGAAAAAGAAAAATATGCAGAGTGCTTTCAGACTGCTCATCTGAGTTTTACATGCCTTTTGCAATACAAGCAATTTTGGTCCAATTGTTCAATTATGTTATGTCTCTGGGATCTAGGTATTGCCTACATCACATTATTTTATATAGTAAAAAGTCAGATTACAATTATTAAGTGGCATCTTTATAGTCAAATAAAACATAAAGATCTAAAAATACATAGTGGTTTATATTGTTCCTTATAAACAGAAGATCTTAAAGCTTTTCTATGCATTATATACTGAAGTAACTGCAGCTGGTTTAGAGCTGTAGGGCTACATTCCTGAATTACTCCATAAGAGGCTTAAAGGAACCATTCATTCAGAATGTAAATGTATAAAGGAGGCTGTCTGCAGACAACCTGCAAATGTTAACTTGGGAAATTAATATAAATTACATTTTTCTATTCTTCAACATGAAGATATATTATCTTCAAAGATATATTATAGTTCCCAAATCACATAAACATTTTTGCCTTTATATTATCAGAATATAAATGCTCCAGAACCTTATTATAACTATATACAGTGACATATTTCTTTTGAAGGGTAGCTGAATGAAATGCATGTCACCTCTTGGTCTGTAGGCTGTAGCAGATCTGCTAACTATGAGAAGTCACTGCCTATGGGTTGATTCACAGTCAGGTTCTCACTTTGTTGAGAATATGCCACGTGTGAATAACACTGCATTCTCTTGCCATGTTACATTCAAACTGTTTTAATTCCACTACATCTTCTCCCACAAAATACTATGAAACAGTTAATGAAATGGAGAATGGTAATTGTTCTAGAAGGTGACATTATGCATTAGGATGAATCTAATCTTTTCAATGCTCTCTTTTTGGTTAATCCACTAGATTCCCCTCATGAGTTTGTCTTGGGTTTGTTTGTTTGTTTAGGTGGTTGGTTTGGGTTTTTTTTTTTTGTTTTTTGGGGTTTTTTTTGGGGTTTTTTTGTGACTCTAGATGCCAATTTGTGTAGGAACTCAAATTGGGATGCACCCAGTGTTAGGCTATGCGTCTTCAGAAATGCAGAAATAGCTTTTTCCTTGTGAGTATATTAAGACAGTCATGAGCTGTTTTCATGATTGCTATACTGCCTGACACACTGTTCCTACTATTAATATTGATGATTTCTAACTTACACTCAGAACACAGCCCTCATTCTTCCTACAACAGAATCATAATTTATTGATTTGCTTTTGCTTGAAATATCATCCTGTTTCAAAATAATTTTCCCCTAAGAGCTCCTGCACTGAAGATGGCAATGGTGTGCAGATAAAGGGACACAGGCAATTCCCAGTGCTAACCTTCCAAACAATGGCTAAACTGGTGATTGTAAAAGTTCTACATCTGGCTGGAAAAATGCATGTCCTGGACTACAAGCTTGAGGAAAAACGTGGGACAGTGCTGGGAGTGAAACTCAATAGAAAGTCTCATCTCATTCCTTATTCCACAGCTCCAATCTCAACTCCATTGCTTTCACATTTTGGGAGCTGCTTCTTACTACTCGAGCCATGTGAGAAATATGTTACTGAATTTAGAAACTAGTAAAGCTTTTCTGAGTACTGTAAAAGTGATGATGATTAATGCAAGAGTTGTAGTCAGCCCTTCAAATGCTCAGTATAGCTTCTTCCTTCTTTTGCAGTTCAGAGTAGAAAAGCAATAGGCACTACTGAAAGCTATAGGAGGACTAGTCACAGTGAATGATGTTTGTACAGACTGTTCCTCCTTACTTTAACTGTTCTATAGCTACATTAATCCCCACATTTAATAGGCTGCTGATACGATATACTGCATTGGGAAACCCTTCAAGGAACAGCTGCTGTTAGGGGAATACTTGATTCTAAGAAATGAGAAAGTTTTCAGTCAAAATGGGTGGTAAGGCAATGCTTCTGAGATCAGCATCGACGTCTTTGGTGTGTATGGTCCCTGATCCTGCCCCACCGGCTGATGAGGCCGCTGTCATGTCCGTGGGAGGTAAGGTCAGAGGGCAGGATAAGCATTCTTCAATGTAGCTGCATTAGTTCCACTGGTCCTGCTGAGTAACAAGCAAATATGCAGGCTGGATAGCAACACAGAAAATAATCTGAACTCTTGCCCAAGATTTCTGTGTCTTCTAAGTGCAAAGCTTTGTAGGTTTATTTCTTCTGTCTGGAGGCTTTAAACAAAGGAACATTAGTGCAACAAGCATATACTTGCATATATACAAGCATATATAAAGCTGTGGGGGGTTTGGCTCTATTTTCCTTTCTACTCAAGCAGTGCAATATTGCATCTTGCATGTGAAGGTGTGGTTTAATATATTTCTTCCACTCATTTATCCCTCATTCTGTATGCAAGCTAGGGAGTCTGTCCCACCTATTTATCCTTACCCTTCTCATGTCAAAGCCATTTATTCTTCAATCTTTCATTTGTATTTCAAATGTTGGGGTTTTCCTGTTCCCTTCTGACCTCATCACTAACATGATTGTCCTTACTTCTGTCACTATGCTCCTGATATTGATCGCCCTTCATCTGCTGCCTTTCATTTTCCCTTTCTGGATATTTTGTGTGCTTCTCTTCCTCCGTGCCTGCTGCTGCGTTCTTTCACAAAGTGGAAGTGCCACTGCAGGGGCACTGCACTGCCTTGGCAGGCGGGACTCACACGGGGCACGGACGCTCCTGCCCAGCGGGGCTCACAGCCCTGCTCTCCTCTCCAGCCACCCCAGGCGCTCCCAGCCCGGCGCCGTGGGACAGAGGGTGTCCCTGTCCAGGGTCCTGAAAGCTGGATAAGGAGGCACCTGCCTCCGCCCCTCCTTTCGTGGCTCTGCTACTGGTGTTAATGGCAAAGAAATGGAGGTGTCGTCGAAAGCTAAGTCCCAAATTTCCTGTTTAATATGGAGGAAAGTTATCAACTGGCTAAGATAGAGTTTCATGTATCTATCAAGTAAGAAATCTTAGAAAAATGACATGAGGGAAGAGAATAGTACAGCTTAAAATGAACTTGGAGGCTTGTTTTTATTAATCATGCTTGCTATTTTTGTATGATATCAGCCTTTGATCTTATGAGCATTCTTCAGGGACATAATGGAAAAACTGAGAGCCAGATTGTAATTCTCTCATGAGTATGATGCAGGAGTAATTGAACTGAAGTCAAATTAAACTAATGTGAAACAGATGTAAGTGGGTTCAGATAGACTCAGTCCTCTGCAGCTTTAGTTAACATTTTCTTAAATGGAAAAAAAGAAAAATCCACAGTATACTAATACACTAATAATGTGCATGTACTTTTTCATATGGAACAAAAAAGTGAGGGGACTACTACACTATAGTCCCTGCTGGCCACACAAAGGGACTGATATAAAAGGTGTCTGAAAGCTGGAGTCTAGCTAATGAGGAATGGGCACCAGAAAAGAGCTGAGAATGGTGAAGATGATTACAGAATGTGAACCAGGTACCCCCTGTCCTGTTCTGGCACTTAGATGATTGATATGGTAGGATGTGAGAGGCAGGATCATAGTGTATTCTGTTTAGTGTCACTGGCCAAAGGAACAGCAGACAGGCTGTGGTACCATCCCAGCATAGTATATTGCTGATGGGGAGTTGCCTCAGGCAGATTCACTGTTTTCACTGAAACAATTTCTGCCAATCAGTAAATTTTCTGTTCTGTGGATTAATCCATGAAATAAGGAAAACATGGCCCTGCATGCTATAACTTAAAAAGTGATAAAAAACTCCATGCAATAGAAGCCAATAAAAATAGCAGGTTGCCTTTCCTTGCACAGTCCTGATTCTCAGTTAACTCTCTGATTCCTAATGACACTAAACCTTCTGAAAACTATTTGAACAAGAAGTTTTCAGGTTATCCTAAAGAGAAGGCTTTAAATGTTCTCCTTGACAGAAATCTTCCTAGATAATAAAGAAATTATAAAAGGATTCTGCACTGGATCATGTCCAAGTTAGTACTACTGCAGAATGGGTCAATAGAATATAAAGAACAGGATGCAATTCACTTGAGTTGCTCTCTTGGTCTCAGTGTAAATAACAGCACTCCTGTGGCAATAAACTGAATGAAGAATAATCTTCGCTATTAGAAATACCAGATATCAAACAACTATATTGTTAACCATGAAATGAATAGTTTTATAAACAAATGAGTACATTGTTAAGTGATGACACAACGACTGTATAGACTTCCATCTAACCCTTTCTCATTTCTTCAGAGCATCTAAGAAATGAAACATACAAGTTACAGATGATTTCTATCTACTATCAAGGATCAAGTAAATTTTCCATTCCTGCTCACTAGATTTAAATAGGTATAAGAGGTATTTATTAATCTGTTTTTCTATGGCTTTCTTTGAATTACATCAAATTAACTTCTAAATCACTCATGCTATATTACTGATGAACAGTAAAAGGGCACTTAGCATTTTATTCTTTTTTCGATGAGATGGCTTGTATTAGAAAGCCTCTTTTCCATTGTGTTGTGACTGTCACAGGCCCTGTCCTGTAAGGCACTTACTGTCAACTAACTTCATCTCTGAGGACATTAAGTCTGAACAATAAACCCTAAATGAATGAAAAAAAACTCTGAATGAATTAAGAATTTAGGAAGACTAGTCAAAATCTGAAAATTCGTATCCAGGTACTAAAATAAGTTTATTTTTCTCGGTGACCATTCATTTAAACATTAAACATTACTGAATCCACTTAGTTTATAAAAGTTGACAGAGTAACAGCTTGAAACACTAGCTTCAAGGCACCAGTTCTCCCTGTCATAAGAATATGACATCACTGAGGGGTGAGAGGCCTTTTATTTGCATAAGATAAGAGTTACATTTCTATACAGCAGCTGTGCTGTCAGTGAAAGATGCCAAATCTATCTCTGGAGTAGCCCCACTGATTTTAAATGAGTTACTTTGGGAATAAATTGGCCCACTCAAAATTACAGGTTTGCGGCATTGAAATAATTGAGCAAGTTTTCCCCCATCATAACATGTTTAAAAAACAATTGCAAAACAATTACATGATATTGTAATAATATTACAATTGCATTTATGTACCTGATAGACCACAACTGATTTGCCACAAGATTTTTCAGTCATATAGCTAGAGCAAGTATGTAGAGCTTACAGACATTTTTGGGGATTATGGGAACATTAAGGGAATACAAGAAACATGAATATGGTATTGTGTCATTATTATCTATTTAGTGTTACAGTAAGTCAAACAAGTATGAGATGTCTCCATCATGTCATTTTCATGACAATTCCTCTTCTTTAGACAGTAACAATCAGGATGTGTTTCTGGTAATGACCTGAAGAATTCACCTCCAGACTATAGACTTCTTGCATGTCTGAGCAGGAATTTAATGCTTTCAGCTTATCACTGGACTGTTTCAGTTTGATTATCTTAGGTGAGTTCTCAGTGGACAGGTGTCTGTGGCAGAATACACACTTCATCAGTTAACTGCTGATAATTATGGCAGAGGGACAAGGTAGTGCTTGGGTTAGGGTGACACAATTGAGTAATATTTGTCTATATGTTAGATTTTTCCTGTTAATGTACAAGGAAGATGCCAGTAATCTGGAAACTTTTGCATGCTAAGGAAAAGTTATTTACATGCATATATGTATTATTTGTGTGTGTATAAGTACATGAATTGTTCTTTATTGATATGTATTTGATGACTGATCTTCTTGGGGGTTCAGAAAGCTTCTGAAGCCTTTTAGGTTACTGTAACCATAATTCAAGTGATTACACAGCATAATTAGCAAAGCCTACCCTCGCTTTTACTCCCATTCACTTTGCAGAAGTAATGTCAACAGAAATACCAAAGCGTGATCAGAATGCATCATGGTTAGCTTGCAAAGGAAATGCCGTGTGCTCCTGATGTCATCATTGCAATCATCTCAAATTCAAGTCTGACGGAGCAGGCTCATTATCATTCTCACCATGTCCTCCCTTAGAGCAGCCTCTCCCTCCTCCTCCTGTACAGCACAAAACAAGAGCCACAGGAGTGCTCAGATTAGGGGAAGGAGAGACTCCTAGCACCTCCTCCGAGAAAACTTGCTGCATTACTTCCATCTAGTTTCTTCAAACTGCATGCTGCTTTACAGGACCTTGCACAGCAGCACTAAATAAAAGTGTGGATCCTCAGTACTGATTTTCTCTTCCTGTTTAAGGTTGAACAAAGACTGGGAAAAAGCACGAATTTAGTTCCACAATGTGGATGTGAAAAAAGTGTGTCAACCTTCACAATAAGAGTTTCCCTGAGGAGAGTCACACATTTTGGACTGCTTTGGGCTTGGGTTTTTATTTTTTTTTTTCCTTCACCAGGGCAGATTTCTCCTTTTTGGTCTTACAAGGTTCGCTAACATTCAAGCAACAGATTGAAAAGAAAAACAGAAAAAGGGCAGTTGTGAAAAAGAGTACAGGGAAAAAAGAAGGGCACAAATTATCACAGGCACCAGGTTTAGATCCCAGCCACATTTCCTGAAAATTCAGAAGGTCTATGGATCTCTGGACTGATTCTGGTTTGGGTCTCTGACCATGACACATGAGAATTTGTGGATCTCTCCACTAAATCATCTACCGTGGATGATCCCCTTCACACAAAGAATTGATTTCCACTGTGGAAGAGAATAGGCAGGACAGGGTTAACCTCACACAGTTTTCCTTCAGGCCCCCAGAGGGGCTGGGGTTTTGTTTTCCTGGCTAAGGGAGGGGAGCTGGGGCATGTATTGTAACTGGAACTGGAGACCTTTCTGGTGTTTCTAGCCTGTTTTGGGTTTGAGGGAAAGACTGGAGAACGAGGAGGAGACAGAATGCAGATCTGGAAAGAAGCAAGTGCCTGGTAATTGCACAAGTGTCCTCCGTTTCCCCGAAGGTCTCTGAGAGCTTAGGGGGGCTTCGAGGGCTCTCCAGCTGCTGCGCCCTCCCTGCCTCTTGGCCACATCTTAGAGCCCCGCTGTGCCAGGCACTGCCTTGACACGAAGTGTCTGTCCCTGTCCACAGTGCGTGTCGGGGACAGAAAGGGGAGCAGGGGTGCCCTGGCTTTCGGAGTAGCCGGTCCTGGTCCCCAGAGCTGCGGGGGCTCGGGCGATCCCCTGCCCTTCCCCTCCCCCTGCGCTGCAGAGCCTCTGGATGCTGCCGTACTCCTGCCATGTGCTGCCGCCGCCGCTACTGCTGCTCGTAGCTTAGTCGAGCGTGTCTCCGGCTGCAAACTCCGCCAAACAAGCCTGCATCCCCCCTCGGGAAGGATACCTCGTGAGTACCAGCCGGAGCCTGCCCCCTCCCTAGGCACCCCGCCACTGCCTCTTACAAAGGCACTCGCAGGCTCTCCCCACCCCCTTTTTATGCCAGTGCAGAGAGGGGCTCCGTGAATTCCCTCCAAAGCTATAGGGTGGCTCCCTCCTCCTCCTCTTTTTCCTGCTCCGGCTCTCCTGGGCGAGCCAGGCTGCTGCTGCATTGAGCCGGGGTGGTCCCAGCCTCGCCCCAGCCTCGCCCCAGCCATGCTGCTGCGGCTCACGCCCCATGGCTGACTTTTGCTACCCCTCTAGTGCCCGGGGCTGAACGGAGGTGCGCTCATTTTTGGGGGATGGCTGAGGCTAGGGAGCTTGTGCACGTGTGGGAGGTGTCTCTGGGGGCGTGGGGGGCTGGACGACTCCCCGATCCTTGCAAGCCTGCGTTCTCTCCAGCCCGGGTTCCCTTCGGGTGGGCGCAGCAGAGGGGCCGCGCTGCAGCGGGGACCCCGCCACCCTGACATCTGCAGGTGGACGGGGCGAAACAGCCGCGGGAACCTCCCCAGGAGCCAGCAGCACCCTGGACCCGCTGCCTACCTCAGTCTGCTCCGTTCCTGCTCCTCCAGATTCTCTCCGGTCCTCAGTCCATCCCTTATACCCCTCTCTGTGCTGTGCTGGGGTGCCTGCAAACCCCTCCACTCCACTCCCTTGCCCGCCCCTCCCCACCTTCTTCGATTTATTTGTGTATTTCTTTCCTTGGCAACCACCAGTTTCCCTCTGTCAAACAGCGCAGGCTCCCTATAATTTGAAATTAATTTGTTTGACTGCAGCATCGAGACAGGAAGGTTGGGAATTTATTTAATTCTTTTTACTCCCTTTGCAAAAAGGAAGCAATGAAATTTCCAATTGAGACTCCAAGAAAACAGGTGAACTGGGATCCTCAAGGTTGGTGATTCTCTATTACTCTCATTACTACCGTAATAATAATTATTATTATTTCTTGTGTCTATTGACTTGTAGGAGACTATGTGACTCCAAATGGGAGGAGGCGTCGTTGGGTGTTTGTCTGCTTGCCATGAGCACTGCTCAGTCTTTCTTGCTCAATCCTATAACAGTGCATTAGAAAATGCTACTCAGATATGGGGTTGGGTGGCTGCATGGCTAAAACCTCTTCTAGGTGTAAGTTTTACAGTTTTATATTTGATATCTCTCTTGCTTCCCCCTCTCCTTTTTTCTTGAGTATTTTCAAGGCAAACTTGGCTGGCATGGCAGTGATCTCTGGCTCACAGCATTGTTTGTTTTTTCAGTGGTTCCTTTGTTGTTTCTAGTGATCATTGTCTCTGCTAATTGGGTGGTACAGGAGTGGACACAGATGTGAGTGCTTGTTCAGGGCTCCTGGATGGCACATGTTTGTTGGCAGGAGCAGAATGCTGCAGCAATAGAACCTTTAGTGTGTACATTTAGTCTGTATAGTATAAAACAACACATGAAATAAGGGAGCCCAAAGGGACCTTTACACTCTTTACTGTGTCCTATTAACAACTGATCAGCCCAAGTGGATAATTTGATTAACTACACAGGTACGTTTGGACTCAATCTTAGGGAATGTGTTTGTGTGATGGTGGAATGAGATTTACGCCAGTGCAGTGGTTTTCAATAAGATGATCCAAGTAGTATTTAAAAATAAACCATAGTCAAATACTCTCCTTGCCTGATATGGGGAGGAGGTTCATCTGCATCCTACAGAAGTGACTCAAAAAACTCTATTGGTAATTTGTACACTGGTGTGTCGTATTTCTGTGCATTGGTACAGGAGCAGAACAACTTGAAGCCATTGCTCAGGTTTGCAGCAGAAGTGCTGGCAGCCAGTTGCTGTACAGCAGTGGTTGCAGGAATTATGAAGTGATAACATGGGCTTTGATTATTCCTTTATTCCACAGGTTTGGTTTTAGTGGTCAATTTACCTGTCATCCTCCATGCCCTCACATTTACAAAATGAAACATTAGAAACAGTTTCTCATGTTATAGAAGGAATACAGAAGAACAATCTCCTGTACACACAATCCAGTTTTAGTTTAAGCCTTAGTACATCTTTAATTATGTGAAGGCTGAAATCGACACATCAGCCTCCTCCGTCCTCATCTTCCTGATGAACACATGGCTAGTAGTGTGAACAGAGATTTGATTATTTAAATAACAGTATTTTCCTTATCCTAGGGTCTAAATTCTTTGTGGTGAAAACTTGCTCTACCCAGGTGCTTTTCTAAATGCGTGTTTGCTGCAGCTTAATTTAAATCCATTTTATGAATTGCAAAATGTCTTTTAATGCAAAAATTTCTTTCCTTCTTTTCTCTGACAAGGCACATAGGTGGATGCACTGATGACATTCAGTGTTCAGCTCCTTTGCTTGGCAATCAGCTTTAAAGCATATGGATCCAACAGGTGGTTGGCCACAATTTACTAATGTGACAAAACCATAGAGTACTGTAGCAGTTAAAAGACCCCAAACCCAGCAGGTTTCCTCTCCCCTAAGCAGGATGCCTGCTAAAAACTCCAGAATCCTACCGGTTATTTCCCCTCAGTGTATTAACTTTGTTAGGCAGACAGAAAGGCTGCTGATGTATTACCAAGGAGGAAGCAAAAAAAGTTACTTTCTAATTCTCCAAGAGACTCAGAAAATCGACATAATTTAATGGAATGGAAAATAGGAAATTTGGCAAGGAAAAGCTAAGTCCCAATCCTTTAATCATCAGAGGAACAGTGCAGTGGCATTGTAGTCCCACTGAAGAATTGTGTAGAAGACAAGGTAGACCTGAGTTCTATTATTTTTGAACCAAATATAAATATTAATATAAACAAGATATAAATATTAGCAATGATCTACGTGAAATAACTAAAGCTCTAAAATAGATTTGATTTGCAATCACATATGTGGTCTGTTCTCTGCATGTACAAGAATGACGTTATGTTTTGCATCCTTTGTAGTATCTCTGGAGTTAAGAGGTGAAGTAGCTTTTCTCAGATACAAAGATCAGTGTGTAGAAAGTTGGTGGTGAAGGGATGCAAAGAGTCCTAATTATTAGAGCACAGCTCATGTCCAGTTAGTAATCACGCTCTAATACCATGCACATTTCAGTGTATATTTTATGATTGTGCACTGTTCTGGTTGTCAGCCAGAGAACATGCAGTTTCCATAGTTTTGTCTAGTAGGAATTGTGATAACTTGTGCTAACAGTACTTGGAATAGATCAACTGATGCTCCTGGCAGGCAAGCTAGCAGCCCAAGGACATAAGTGAGAGCTATGACATCTCAAAGACTGTTTAGACCTGGTTATTCCAGGCAATATTTTCTAGTAACATTTCTAAAGGTTGGGACCCTTTTTGTGGAGATATGGCTGGCTTGGAATTGATGATATTGCTGGTTTGAACCCAGGTCAGAATGATAGTCATTGAAATGAATTAAAGCTCAGCTCCATAATGCTGACTAAACTAAATATTTACACAGATAGATTAAGGGCTGCTGGTAACTTTTATCTGGCATAGAACTGGTATTCTCAGTTCACATCAGCAAAGATCAATATACCATAGAAAGACTGTGGAGAGAAGATATTTAAAAGAATAGAATTGACATGAAAAATGGTCTGACAGACAGGTAATGGGAGACTGATTTCCTAGACATTAAGCTGGTACAAGCAGTGCTTGGAGACAAAACTGATTTTATAATTTTGTGTATTCAGGTATCTTGGGCATAAAGTATATCTCTGTATTACATGTAAATGCTGAGTGTGTTTTCTAGATAAACCAAATACTTAATAAATCTGGAAGTGTATAGGGTCCACATTCCTACGGTGAAGTCCCCATACTACATCTGGCAATCAAAACTATATGAACCCCTTAACAAACAGATCAAACTCAGTCACAAAAGTCATTGTGACTTGGCCTTAACAATCCAGTGTGAAATATGCCCTAGAATTTGATATATATTGATTAAAACACATGAAATTTATATTCAGTGAATGAATAGGGTAAGAAATGACTAAAAAAATCCCAAGCAGGTACTTCAAGAATGTTTTAGGGAGCACTGGACGTGTTGAGTAGGAGTACAGGATATCATAGTACCTGGCCTTACATTTTAAAAATGAAGTTTGCTATTTTGTGTTACTGGTGGAATCAGTATGTATGTACTCAATCAGAAAACATTTGATCTGCCTATCTTTTATTGTTGCTTCTCACATTTGGTGCAATTCAGGTAAAGCAGTAATAACTGAAATTAGTTAAAGACCAGATTTTCAGTTTCACACTTCATATAACCTCTCACCTATACTTTACAGAGTATGAGATTGGATTTTTAGCAACATATGAAGACTTTAATTCTCATAATTTTTGTTCATATCTTTGCTTTCTTGCAGTCCTCCTGCTGTTTGTTACACCCACCTGTTTTCTGTACTTGAATTAGCTCATAATGTCTTCGCACATTTATTTTTATAAAGTACCTAAATCAGAGTGTGTCCCTCATCCTGTCTGAGACATCTGGATGTTACAGCAATATCAACTTTTTTCCTGAAAAAATATCTCCTTAAAATTGATGTTTCTTTGCAGGAAAAAAAAAAAAAAAAAAAGATAGATGAGACAGTTTCAAATATACCTAGAAATTATCCCCAACTGTGACTGTCTTTTAGGGTGAGGGTGGGATGTCCTTTTCAAGGGAAGGATGTCTTGTGATGCTCTTAGCAGGGAGCAAATGGAATTCAGTCTTGTTTGTTCCTTTGTGCCTGCAGTTTCTGCTGTCGTTGCAGTGATATGGATTGTCAGAGCCTTTTGGATATCCAGCTCAATGTTTACCTCAACACTAAAGTTTTGGAACTCCCAAGTTTTCATTCAAATTCTTGCATCCTTTGACAATTGCACTGTTTGTAGTTTGAAATGTTAAAAACACATATTTGATACGATCCTTACATTTAACATGGGAGTTATTGGTGTGTAGGAAATTCAAACTGTGCTTGAGGTTCTGGAGTTCCTCTTCAAATTTTGCTACTGTTTTGACTTACTGTTTAACCTTCAGGAAGCCACTTACCCTTTCTTGCCTTCCCTTTTTCCTAGACTGGAAAACAGGAATATTAATACTTCCCTAATGCACAAGGGTGTTGTGAAATATAATTCACTTGTTTAGAGCAATCTAAAATCTGCTATTGAAAGAAGAGCTTATGCATTGCAATTAAATGCTAAAACAATTAGGAGGGAGCAAAACAGCCTGTCATCATACGCAGATCACATCAATTAAGAATTAAGGTTGTCTCTGCACTTCACAACTAGAGGAAACTAGTATCACTTACACTTCTTTATAGACACTGAACAGTCAATTGAGTTTCCTATTGGAAGCATCTAAACACCTTTGCTATTCCCCAGCTGCTGCTTCAGAGAGGCTCAAATCTTCCATAGGTCCTTTGTCACCGGCCTTGGGATTTCTCGCTTCACCTGAGACATCTCAAGCAGCACTGGACACCTATGTGTGGGACAATGAGCTGAGTCTCAAATGCCTTCATGCAGGTATCAGGACTGGACCATGCCTTGATGACTGTTTGAAAAATCTTAAACATCAGTACTCAGTATAAATGAAATTGATTCTGCTGGTGAAGTGTTACAAATTGCTGCAGTACCTGCTTTTCCTGTTCTTTTGTTTGAAGAGACCCATGCGGAGCTAAACTTGATTAGAAAGGAATAGATGAGTAGAATAAAGGTGTTAGTTTCTGTCATCTGTTTTCAAAAAGACACGTAAAAAGGAGTAGAATGCAACTGAGTTAGACAATATCTTTCTGCACTAGCAAGTTGGTTGTTACTTGCTCAGTAGATGAAGACTGTTCTGAGAAGCTGTAATATGTGAAACGTAGGTCTGATCTCTGCCAATGATCCATGGTCAGAGGCTACCAACCCAGTGCTAATTGTGTCACAAAATAATATTGGCTACTTAGCCACCCATCTGATAGACTGGGACTGTCTGCTGTGCCTAGTAAGTATGAATTGTAGAACACTGCAGGGAGTTTATTTAAATGAGATATCTGAAGGAGGATACAAATTGGACAAACAGGAGGACACTTCTGGAAGTGCATGATGTAGGCACAATAGTGCCAAATACAGTAAGGTGGAAAATTTGAAGAGTTTGGAAAACAAATAGAAGAGAATGAAAAAATCAGAACTTTACTAAAGGCTATGTGGAGCCTGCAGAGAAGACAGATGAGTGCTGTGGATGCCACTGTGGTAAGAGAAAGATACATTGAATTAGGAGGAGAGAAAGAAAGACAGCAGACAGCTATTAGTTTCGTCATTGTTGTCTTTAGGATGCCCTGGTAATGGTTAAATGAAGGATTCAGAAAAGTAAAATTAGTAAGAAAGTGGCAGAGCAAAAGACTTGACAGCAGCTTTCTTAGAGTAGTGAAGGAAGACTGAAATCTAGTCAAGGTAAGAAAGATGGAGGGTAGGGTGTCATTAAGATGTCATCTATAGTATGAGGAAAAGGGAATGAAAAATCAAAGGCAACAGGAAGCTGTAATTCTAAGATAGGAAGAGCGATAGAATTGTCATCAGTGTGGGAGGTTAAGACAGGATTATGATTTCAGTGAAGAATACCAATGCTCTTTTTTGCCGTGTTTGTACAAGAGTAATCTGTTAACAGCTTTTGGACAGAAAAGTCCCTTGGGCAACTCTTGAAAAAACGTGTGCTACCTGAAGTGATGGAGTTTGCTCTTGGGATGAAGATATATGACACCAGTTGTAATTGGGCAGGCTTAGGTTCAGTTTTTGGCATTTATGTGGATTTATGTAGCTAGTGTGTGGACTATATCAGCTTCAGACAGAAGAGTGCATATAGATGGCGATACAGTTTAATTCTTACCCTTTTTATTTAATCCTGAGCTAGGACCTTTACCACTCACTTCAGTGTGAGCAAAATGCAATTCTTCATTTTAAAAGAATTGTGTTGTTGCCGCAGGCTTTACTGACTTAAGACTAAGGGTGAGCCTGGAATTGCTGGGGAAACAGAGGCCCTGGATTTTGTGCTCTAAATAGGGTAATCACCTGGAGTGAAATGGGAAGGGAAGAATGAGGAGGTGGATATAAGAAAGGGATAAGCAACACACTAGTATTCAAGGCAGAGTATTAAAGAGCTCAGTGTGATGCAAGTGCCTAACCTTTATTTTATAATAATCTGTGTAATAGCAAAGGCAGAAGCAGAGAAGAAGAATGCTGAACTGTGGTCTCTTTTTTATATAAAAGTTGTGTGTAAAAGAGGTGACATTCAGGAAAAGGCTAAATAATACATTTTTAAATTCCTTTTTCATAGGAATATCTCTGGTCTTTGTTTTCTGTAGGAGTTAAAAACATCCTGGGACCTGGACTTTGTCAAACATAGGCTGCTTATATCCCAGTTCCTGAGACATTGATTATACTTCTGTTGTTTGTCTATAATGTAAGGGAAACATGTTCTAAGATGAATCTGCTGACTTTCAGAAATGATGTGCCATGCAGTTCTCATTGGTTACCCCAATGAGATAAAACAACAGGTGAGAACACCATATATCCTATGCCCCTGTACTTCAGGGTGGTAGTACCAATCCTTTTTAGTCCATGGACCACTATTATTCTCCAAACACACTTTCTGGGCTGCTTTTCTCACAATCAAATATCAACTCAGAGTATTTAAACAAAAATATACTTCAAAATTGAACTATGAATATCTTATCATGTTAATGAGCCACAGAACTTGGGGACTGTTTCCTTGGTTTGGGAATGCTGAAACCAAGAATTCAGATTTCATCTTTTTCTTTAATTGCTAATACAATTCTTACGGTATTACAAGTCTTACTGTTGGCAAAGTGTCTCAAGTACATGTGTTACTATGTGTTATCCAGTTGTCCTAAAATATGAGCATAGGAGAACATTGGTGCAATTTTAAGATTAGGGTAGAAATTTCAATGTGGGTAAGCACAAAAAAAGGTGGAAGAGAATGCACAAACCTGGCTTAATTTTATTTTTCTGCTTTTAAAATGGAAAGGGAACATCCTGCTGGAATCTGGAGTTGTGATGAAAAGTATGAGATATAGCATATATGAAAGGGCTTGAAATATGTTGCACATAGGATTTGTAGTCCTGAATAGGAATAGTAATCAGTTGCAAAATCTGAGTGTGGTTCAATTTCTTTTTTGAAATCTAGACATACTTAGGTCTAGAATTTTGTGAGAGTTTGCTATTTGAAATTTTAGAAGGCATTTGAAAAGAAATAAAGACCTTACAAAGAGTGGCAAAATAAGCTGCTTCAGGAAATATGGATTACAAAAGAGTGGGTCCAAAGTGTGACGGGGTCAGATCTGCTGATAGAAGTGCAGAAAATGCAAAATGAACAGTGTACCTGTGGTAAGGCTGAAAATGCTGTGAAAAGAAAATAAATGTGCGGACATAAAGATGAGTTTGGCTGCCTCCAACTAGAATTCACTGTTTTCAAGAACATGATGTTACTTCTGACTTTTAAAAGTAAGTATGTATCATACTTCATATTTTAAAAATCCCTGAAATATCTTTGTGTTCTCTATTGGTGCCTTAGGAATGTATCAAGGTCTTCCTCTGTGAGCAAAACTAAATCACATTGTAAATAATCTCATGGACATATTACAAAATATTTTTATCTCATGAATTAAGTATCTGTCATAGAAGATGATCTGTTTATTTGACTAGTCTTTCCTTGAAGAAACACGCTTAAACTTTCTTCCATTTGTTCCTCTGTTTTGTCCCCAAATGAATGCACTTAACACATCTTTAAGTTGCTTCAGCTCTTTTTCTGGTAATCTGTGTATTATGAATGACTGTGTGATACTTTTTTCTGCTGAAGACAATAGACTGTTTTGCTAGCAGGAGATGACAAAAGACAACACCCTAAAAAATCTTCTTAGAAAGCAATACAAGTTATTATGGTGTCACTGTCCTACAGGATCATCACAGTGCTTTAAGCACCAGGCTTTGAGTACCTAGGTTTGTTAGAGCCATATGTTCATATCTCAGCAGGACTGACTCATCTTTTCTTCCTTAGGAAGAAAAAACAGCATGCCACTGACTTTACTGGATGAGGATTTTGGATTTTGGCACCTTAAACTTATGCCACTGTGTTTTTGAAGATTCAGTGATATGTTGTTAAAGGGTGTTTGGATTATTTCTTACTTGATACTGTAATATAATAATATCAGCATGATTTGAAAACAGAAAATACATACTGACAGCTTGTCGAGGGCTTTTAACCTCTCAAATTTCAGCTTTTCATCTTAGAGAAACAAAAGACAATCACTAGCTACTCTGTGTGAAAGACCTCATTGATGAAAGAATTATGAAAGAAATCGTACTGCAGAAGCTCCCTGCTGAAAAGCAGGAAGGAGCAGGAACATCTCAAAGATGTTCTTCAGGTTAACCCAGATCTATCACTGATTACTTAAATGTTAACATTGCTAAGTGTGAATTGCACAAGAAAGCATTGGGCAGAGAGGCCTTGAGTAGCAGCAATTGTGACAACTGCAGAAGCAACCCCAGAGTCACCTCTTCATGATCCTACAGCCGAATTTTTCACTATTGGAAGTAGAGTCTGTTTATTGGGTTTCAATGATACACTGTCTTGGAACTTTGTGACATGAATTTTTCATTGCTAGCAGACATTTTTTGTTGTTTCAGTTTTCTAAAAATAGGCATCTGCTGGCATTTAAGGGGCTTTAAAGTAGCTGAGATATTTGTATAGGCCTGATATATGTGATAATAGACCTAAGGGAGACTTCTGCCCTTCTGGAGCAAAATTTAAGGTCAGTTAGGTTATCCCATAATCTCTCCCTTGGTAGTGGGATGGGCAACTGAATGACACCATTTAAGTGTTACTGAGTTGGAGAATAAAACAGCTAAATATAAGTAGGTATCTGAAATTCTAGGGTACTCTAAGTTTCTAAGGACTTGCTATGGTTAAGGAAGCTAAAGTCAAATATGATTTTTGGAGCCAGGAGAATTTTCAGTAAACATCTGGTTTAGTGTCAGCAGAATCTCTCTAGGCTGCACTGATTGATTTGACCACATCTGTTATGACAGATTAATGGTGTGTGTTCCAAGTTTCAGCCAAGCAAGGCCTTCAGGCCTTCTTATGTTAAATTCCAAGACTTAGGTTTCCTTGACTATTTGGTCTGGCCATGAGATCATTGGCTGGATTTCTTTTCTGAATCTGTGAGCTAGAATATTTGGAAGATTCCAGCAAAACCCATGACCCTACATCATCAGGTGAGTATTTTGAAGGGGAACACAGTGAAAACCTGTGATAGGAGATTCAGACTCTTCCTAAATGTTGTTGGAATCCTGGGATACTTCCTCTTGAGGAAAACTAAACAACTTGTTTCATACAAAGCACATACTGATGTAATGAAAAATTTTAGTTCAGTCTGTAAAAAGAAGATTATGGATAAATAGCAGCATCACTGTTTAACATGTCTGTTGTTCACTGAAGGATGAAATTTGCAGAGAACCAGAGAGCAGCTGTTTATTCCTTGGTGCTTTTACCATACTGACAAAAAATCAGTTTTTTTGTATGTTACCTAATGAGGGAAAACAATGGTATGGCCATTTCTTCTGACAGGAACTCTTTTTCATGAAGTCATCTCTACACCTCAAGATCTTGACCCAAAAGCACTTGCTTCCTATTTGGCAGAGCAGAGACCTGCATGAACTAGAACTCGCAATTTTAGCAGGAGCAAGAATTATCAATCTATTGCTAGAGAAACAGGTTTTAGCATGATCAATTGGTTTTAGTCTTATTTCAGGAAGAGAAAGGTGAGAATTTTTCATGGGTTTCTCTGTATTCAGTTTCTCTATAAATAGCCTCATAAAGCTGATGATAGCTCTGCTGCCAGTGAGTGTGTTGGAACAAACACAGTCACCGATCTTGAAGCAGGAGGGTTCCATATTTGGGACTTGCCCCTGTCAATCACTTCTCCCCTCAGTACTTCCTGCTCCTCACTTCTGCTCAATTTTTCATTCTCCCGAAGTTCAGTGATGAGCCCTGTCATGAACATGGGCTCAGGGAGCGGGGGCTATGGGAAGGGTAGTCCCAAGAAGAGGAACTGGACAGGGAGTTAGGGGTGTGCTACCTCCCACGCTGCCAGCACGTTTGGAGAGAAGTGAGGGACAAGAGCAGATGGATGGATTTGGAGGAGGGCAGCGTGGAAGAGAGGTCAGGAGAGAGAGAAGGCAAAAGCAAGGGAAACAAAATCCCAACTGCCCTCCAGCAGTGAGTGTACAGTCTCACTCCGGCACAAGACAAACCTCTATCAAGCATTCGTCTGGACTTGGCAGCTCTGTAAGTAGTGCTACAAATGGTGTCAGCAGCAGTGCATCTTCATGCAAATGCCAGTGTTAGCTAGGAACCCCCCTGAGGACTGCTGTCCTGAAGCCAAGCTAGAAAAAAGCCCTGATGCTTTCAGCTATTCCTGGAGTTCATGTCCTGCCTTAGCACATCCATTCTTCTGACCAGTGAACTGTCACGTATGCATTAGAATAGTGCAGTGCCTGGGAGAGGGAGGAGGGAGGGAAAGTATCCCAGCATCCCATGACCATGACTTTTGCAGAGATTTTTTTAATGTCAGTGGGTAAGTCCTGGCAGATACCTGCTCAAGCCAGCCTTGGGCTTCCTGTTGTTTCCCTGACATTTGCATAGCCTCAGTAGCAGGAGCTCTAAGGCTGTGTTTACAAGAGATTAACTCTTGGGCAGTCCATTTTAAGTTCACGAGCACACTCAGACTGCAGTTCTGACAGAGGAGAGGCTGGGTCAGAATCTGGAAGCTGTTGTAAATAATCATCTAGAGCAGCTTCGCATGGTTATAATTTTTCTTTTATAACCAACAAAAGAAAGGAATCTGATTCATGGTTGTCTTTTAATTTAGTAACAGATAGAATGGCCTTCTGTAATGTATAGTGGAAAAGAGCATGTCCCTTAAAAGAACTAGAAAATTTGCTAATACATTGATGAAAAATCATTGTACCTTCTTGATGCACATATGACAAAGAGCATGTTTAATCAACTTTTGAAATTACTCTCAAATTTAATTGATTTGCTAAGTTCTTCATGGCAATGTTTGCATGAGGCAAACTGTGAACACACGCAGTGTTGTTTCTTCTCAGTGTCACAGGGGCTTATCTTTTTTTTATGAAATGCTATGAGATTTGGCACAACTGATACAAAAAGGAATGTTGAGGTGTGATCGACTATCTTATATTGAAGGGGAGGAAAAGGATTTCAAGAGCATTTTCCTGCTAGGAGTTGAGACTAGCCAAGATGAATGATTTTTTTTTTTTTTTAATATACCTTTCACATTTCATTAGGGTTTTTTTTTTTCCGGATTCTGGATGTTGAATGCAACAACATTAGGCTGTTTTTCTCTGTTACCTTTCACTGGTAGCTTTTCTTGTTGAATTCACAGGGTTATGCAGGACATGGATAACACTGACACTTTCTGGCAGGTGATTTTATGCCCTGTTCTTAGATACTTCCAATAAAGGACATTTTAATATATTGATGGCTGTTCCCATGCTTAGCTCTGCTTGTAGCTAGACTTTTTCCTAATATATATTTCCCTACTTCCTTGGTACAGATTAATCAGTTATTTCCTGCACTGTTCTTAAGAGATCTAGGAAAGAATTCATCACACTCTTTAGTTACTCAGTGTCTTATTTTCATTTGTGAGATTACACTTCACCTTTTTACATATAATCTAAACAGAATTTTCATTTTTATTCAGGAAATACTTTGGAAGCTGCAATGGAAATTCATGTGGGATGTTGAAAAGATGACTGCAATGACTATTAATAAAGACATATACAAAAACTAATTTAAGAACAGACTTATGGGCATAGTGAGATTTTCTGGGGTTTATACGGTTTAGGGCACTTAGATTTTAGCCCTTCAGACTTATTATTTTCATAGGTCACCATTATGAGTTTTCTCTTTCTCTGCTTTGAAAGCTCCTGTGAGATGCTTGAACTGCCATTCTTCTGTGCTTTAAAATATTCATAATTAGAAATGGCACTATCTTTCAGAAATAGAATAATCATGAAAATGGTTTTTAGACCCTCCTCTCTCACTACATTTTCTTGAATAAAATTAAATTTGCTGATACACACATTTTTTCTGTCTTTTTGGGGACAGTAGGTTCAGAATTGTTAAATAATAGAATAGCAGAGAGTTTTACATCAGCCTCACAAAGCAGAGGGACATGGCATAGCTCATGGGAAAGATAATTGCATAGACTTTTTAATCATTTGCATACTTGTTAAACTGATTGCAACTAGATTAATAAGTAATCCAACCTGTCAGGTTTACCCAGCACCCAATTCCAAGCCATTTAGCATCTACAAGAACATTGAGGTTTTCTTATACTTTTTTGGAATTGTCAGAGGCATCACGTTGCTACTTCATTGATTACATATGCATGCACTTCCTGCCAGCATGAAATATTTAATCAATCTGATACTTAGCTTTATGTGAAAATGTGTGCTTCTGGCATCCCTTTTTCTTAAATGTGTGTAGAAAGTGAGTGAAATAAAATTTTTATGTTTGTGAAGGGAATATTAGAATGAAAGGTGATAAAAAGGTAAAAAATCAAATCCACTCAACAAGACAAATGAATGTTTTTGTTCCAAATTGACTCAGCTCCAGTAGAGAGTGACAAAAATGAATTATTGTTGGAAGGATGTTTGCTGCCTCTGTAGCTAACTCCTGTTCATCATTGTAGTTTAAATCCTGATCTATATATCGATATTCCTAGTGCCTGGACTGATGCCTTTTCCACCAAATTCATATGCAAGTAACTGGTGAGACTCAGAGGAAGAGCGTTGCTTAACAATACAGTCTGAGTTGTGTCCTCATCTTTATTGCACCTGAGCAAACTCTCTGTGGTGGGTTGACCTTGGCTGGCTGCCAGGTGCCCACCCAGCCACTCTCACTCCTCCTCCTCCTCAACAGGAGAGTGGGGAGAAAATAAGACTGGAAAAGTTTGTGGGTTGAGATAAAGCCAGGGAGACCAGTTAGACATTGCCATCACAGGCATACGAGAGTTGACTTGGGGAAAATTGAATTGATTTATAGCTAATTAAAATAGATTTGGGTGGTAGAAATAAAGATGAAGGTTAAAATACCTTCCCCTGCTTTACTCTTTCCTAGTAACTTTATTGCTTCATTCCTGACTCTTCTTCCTCCCCACCTCACATGGTGCAGGGGGGATAGGGACTGGGGGTTTTTGGTGGGTCCAGCTCCTCTAGACTGCACCTTTCTCCTTATCCTTTTTCCTTACTCCTGCATGAGTCCATACCATGGGCTGTGGTCCTTTAGGATAAACCTCCTCCAGCATGGTCTCTCAGCAGCACTTCAGGAAATACCAGCTTGCCCTGGTCTGGGATCCTCCACATGCTGCAGTGTGAATATCTGCTCAGGTATGATCCTCTCCATGAGCTCCAGGGAAATACCAAATCCATCATGATCTCTTCCAAAACTCACAGGCTGCAGGAGAATATCTCCTATAGCTCCTGGAGTGCCTCTTTCTCCTTCACTGACCTTGGTGTTTCTAGGATTCTTTCTCACACTTTTTTTCTCACTCTTCAAAGTGTGGACTATATTTTCCTTTTCTAAAGTATGCTTTCACAGAAGTGCTACCAGCTTCCCTGATGGGCTCAGCTATGTTCTGTTGTGAGTCTGTTGGAATCAGCAGGAATTTGCTGTGTCCAGAAAGGGGCAGCCCCAGGCCTTCCACAGAGACCACCACTGTAGCCACCCTGCTCCCATCACCTTGCCACCTAAGCAAAAGACACAGTTGTGCAGACCAGGTAGCCAGGTACTTGTTTCTGTCAGGCACTTCCTGCACAGGTAAATGGCAGCAGTATAGTCTGGTAGTATGGACAGTAGAAACTGGAGAAGATTCCCTCAAGATCTGTTCTTTGGAAAAAACTGGTTTCAGATAGGAAAGATACTGGTCTTCAGTGGAAGGTAAAATTCATTCTAATTACTGCATAACTGAATTCTTGTCTGACACTAATGAGCTTTTTGCAAACAGACAAGAGGCTTAGGTTCTCCTTCATTCTGATGATTCACAGTGCCACCAGCACCACCACTATGAGAAGACTGTCATCACTGCAAAGATCTTTCTAAAGAGACACCTTAACTCAGACCATACTGATTTCTTAATTTCTACCATGCTTCAATTTAAGCTGTTTAAGATTTTTAATTTTTGCCTAAACTATAGTTTTCTAATGAAAAAGAATGAAAAACATTAAAAAACAGTGCCTTTTTGTTTTCTCATAACTATGTTCTAGATTAATTAAGTAGCTGGGGTATTCCAAGAGCTATTAATTAGTATGTTTCAATTATAACTGATGCAGCAGAATTATGTAGATTTTTTTGGAAGCTTACTGGGAATCATTATTTTGAGCACTAGGTGGGAATATGTGACAAATGGTACAGAAATTGCAGAACCCTTTTGGTATGACATATTTCCTAAAGCTTCTGCCAGGGATGGCAAAACAATGGTCAGATATAATTCCCTCTGATACATATTACTGACATCTCTCTCCCCACCAACAGAGACAACTCAGTATTATGAACTTTTACTCTATTTCATTAACATTACCCTAAAATAGGAAGCAAACAGTGCCTTTATTCCTTATGCAGATTTGTAACCTAACATACTCTTCCCTTCTCACCATCCCACTCAGGGAAAGGGACAACTGGGAGGCATCAATGCTACTTTTCTTCTAACAGCACATCCAATCTATTTTGTTTAATGTGTACTGCCCTTCCTGCCTTTACCTGTCTCTCATACTCCATGGAATGCCTTGCTGCTGCTGACTGCATTTGCAGCAGACAGCTGAGATGTTGCTGAAGTCAGCAGCACTAATTCTGCCTTAGAGAATCCTCTTCAGGGAAAACAGGGTTAGACTTAACCCAAGGGGTGCTGCTGCAGTGAAAATGCTCAGAGGCACTCTGTGTTTTCCTAACAAACAATTTGTCAAGCTTTGCTTTCATGAACAGTAAATGCAATAGTAATGCTTCTCACTTGAGTAGCAATTCTCAGCAAAATGCTGTAGAAGCAGTAGGGTGAAATTCCCCTTGTGTGGCAAGCTTGCGATGACTTTCACTGCTCAATTTGTGTGCCTTGGGGATAGGCAGAAGGACTAGGGCCAAACTGGTGTAAAACATGTCAACACTGATAACAGTTTTCTTGATCCATGACTGTATGAATCCCACGGTCCCCCAGACAGCAATTCTTATTATTCTTATTCCTCAATCCAGAACAACTGCCACAGGGATACTAGTGTTCTGCCCCATATGTAATCATAGCCTGCAGGCAGGATTTTTCTCCCATTTCTTGATCACAGCTGTAATGTTACCTGTTAATTAGCCCACATTATGCAAAGATGCTGCAAAAACACAAAGGCAAACATGACCATTATCTACTGGGATTTTTGTTCTAAAAGCCAGACTTTCTAAACCAGCATCAGATTTTTGAATGTCCAGTTATAAAAATTTGACAGTCATTGTGCTGGTTAAATGGATGCTCTCTACAAAACCTGTTAAAAATCACAACAGAAAGAGATGAATGGGTGGTGAAGGGGAGTGGAATAACAAGCAAATCGGTTAGTGGTAATGATTTGCTATATCCTCAAAATGCAAAATTTTGATGGTTTAATGACTTTTTGGTAACACATGGACAGAAACTTCAGTGTTTCATTATTTCCACCTGCTTCCTGTTAGACCATCTAATTCCCTTCATTCATAGATCTGCATGCATTTTCTGTTTGTGACATATTCTTGAGAAGTTCATATAGGTAATAGCTTAATACACTGATTGCCTCCACTATTTCTCGAACATACTTCTTACACTTCCAGGGACAGCCCTGCTATCCTAACTCCAGCAGCCCTTATCTGAAAGAACCTAGGGAGTCTGTGGGAAAGATTTGAGATTGGAAGCAAATGCTAGATACCCACATCCCCCAGGAACATCTGTTTGGAGATGAGCAAGAGCCTTGGAGTGAAAGATTAATATGTTTTCCACTGGTGGGCTGCTCATTTTCCTGCCTTTCCATATTGTTCAGTCAGGAAGCCTTTTAATATGAAATTCATTGTGTGGCTATTTCAGAAGAGGGACTGGGGGAGGAAAAAACCTTTTCTGTTAAATTGAAATAAATGACTTTAAAACAATTATGGCCAGTGAAGTCCCTTCATCCCCCAGTCCTTTATGATCCATTCTAAAGAAGGTGGATCCACCTACTCTCAGTGGTCAGTTCAGGGAAGCTGTAGTGGATTTTGTTAACACCTCACAGACATTTCTGAACTTTGGTGCATGAGTGCTCTGTCCTGCAACTTCATGCACTTGACGAAAAAATTGTATTTCTATATTAGTTCAGGAAGGAATGCTGGCTTATTAAGTAGAGCTACAGGAAGGATGTACCAGTGCCAATAACCCAATGTAGGATCTTGTAAAAGTTGTAGGGAAGACTATTTCCTCCTGAATTTTCTCAGTGAAATTACTTTATAATTCTAACTAAATTTCTAGTTTAATATAAACATAAGAAAGGCTTCATGGGAAATTTTGAATGCTTGACTATGAACATGTCTGAAGAATGCATAATTTCCTTTGTTTAAAGAAACCTCCTTTTGTATTGTGAGAATTTTGGGAAAAAATATTGGTATAAAAATATTGTTGATACTTTAGACATGCATCAACAAACCTTTCTACTTGAACTAAAAGTATTTTATTTCCTTCTTTTGATGGCACCACTAAAACGGGAGATGAAATGTCCAGTTTCATTTTTGATCAACTCATGTTTCAAACTTAAAGCCTGTTGCTGAGTTTATGAATGTGTAAGTGCATATGGCCTCTATGTAATTCTTTGTTGAATCCTGAAGGCAGTGAAGGCAGTATTTTTATTAGATATGTCTATTATTCTCTCATTAAAATGTACATACATTGCTGTGTGCTTGTGTAACCCAGGAATGTGGAAGAAAATGAAGTACTAAATAAGACACTTTTAAACCTGACTTAACATTTTTGCACAATAGAAATTGTGACAACAGTAACACAGAGAAGGGCATTTTCATTTTACAAAAACTTGTTTGGTTTAAACCATTTAAGAAATGCTCCTCCAAAACCAGGTTTCTTTGTATCTCCCATGTTCTTAGCATATTAAGTAAGATAGTTGCCAGGATACAGGTCACTGTGGCAAAGCCACATTTTGATGTTTTCATAGACCAAAGTCAGTTAAACACAGGCTGTCAATGAAGACTGAGGTGAAAATGTTGTTGAGTACCCCAGCCTTCTCCTCATCTGTCTGGGTTATTATTGGTGGCCCTTGTGAGGTTCAGTTTCAGCTTTGCCTTAGCCTTCCTTACCCCATCCCTTCATCGCTGTATTCTTCCCAAGTTACATGTCCTTGTCTCCACTCTCTGTGCATTTGTCTCTTTACCTTTAGTTCGACCAGCAGTTCCCTACTCAGCCTCTGCTCTACCAGTCTCTTGCTTTCCTTGTCCAATTTCTTGCTCCTGGGGATTGCCAGGCTGCCTTCCTAGAGGAACACTCCATTATTCTTTTCAGATATTTTGCTGATGTTTCTCTGTGGCTTCTGTTAAGACTCACTGGTTCATCTCCCTAAGACAACAGGCATGGTCCAGGGTGGCTAGCCCAGTTCAGAGTCACTGCAAAGAACCCTTGCTAGCACCCTGTCCCTCTATCTGTCTATTTTCATATATTATCACATTTGCCAGGGACAAGCCTCATATTGCCCCTCTATCCCCCTCACACCTAATTCAAAGCCCTGACAATGAGCCCCACTAGTTCCTGAGCAAGACTCTTACACAGCTGAGAAAGGTGAATCCCATCTGATACCAGCATGCCTGGGGCTGTGTAGAACCATTCCATTGTCAAAACCTACAAAATTTTGATGATGACACTGGCCGTGGAGCTGTGGCCTCAGTTTGTCCATTTCTTCCCATGTTGCTGCTTTCAGCTGTAACTAGAGAGAAGTAGAGCTCCTCTCTGTTTTCAGTTGAAGGCAGTGAAGATACCCACACCCCAGATCCCCTTACCAAACATCTGAAGGCCCTGAAGTCCTTTCTGATCACTCCTGGACTATGTGCTGCTGTTTCCTCAGCGGGCTGAGGGCCGTGCCAGGCTGGGAAGTCCCCTGGTGATGTCCGTGACGCGGGCCCCGGGAGGCAGCGCATGGCCCGCTGCCCGGTGGGCCAGGCCCGGGCAGCACACTGGGCCCTCTGCTCTCCGGAGCAGGGAATACCTGCAACTTTAACCAGTTAAGCTTTGCCCCATCATTTTGATGGCGAGTGAGAGTTTTGCTTCCTTAATTCTCATCAATATTAGCAGAAATCTGAGGTATTTAAGCTCCTCATAAATCAGTGGGAACCTTACCAGCGATGTTTGCCAGCGCGAGAGCAGGTAATGTGGTGATCTCAGATGTGAACAACTGTACAGATCCTAACATTGCAATTTCACTTGTAACATTAATATCTTCAGTTGTACCATTTTGAAGGTTATCCAGACAATCAGGGGTTTACCTTTCTTTGCTCTCTGACATCCTTTTACTGGGATAAGGCCTGTTTTGAAACACCAGAGTGTCCTTTGAGGGTTCCTGTACCTATGAGATTAGCTGTCAGCTAATAGAGTGCATGCATGCGAAAGGATATCTATCATTGCTTTCACTGAGGCTGATACAGACTTCTTTGATATGATTTAACAAACATATGGATGAGGCTCTGTTTGGGGAAAAGCCTGTTCTGACAACAGCTTGTTTTGAAAAAGCATGACCAAATGAAGTAGGGATTTTCTGCATTTATTGTATTTTGCTCTATGTTTGTCCTAAATGATGGTCTAAACCATCTCTACAAATGCAAGAATTTAAGTAGTCCTTTGTTTTTGAAGCTGTATACCTCTGCACATTGTTGAATTGCCAATGTCATTCATCCTTTAATTTTAGTGAAACTACTTGTTCTGCAATTTTATGTAGCTCTTATTTTCAGAAATGGACTCTCCCAGGGCAGTCACCTGTAGAAAAGTAAGCACCATTTTCTCTTTTTGCAGTTGAAAACATAGTTTAATGGCAAATGGCAGCACTTTTGTGAGAATATGGGTTCACAGAGACAGTGTTCCAATCAGAAATCAGGATTTCTGACTTCTTACCATGTGCTTAAGTCACAAACCCACTGTCTTGTAAAGAGTGGGATAGCTCCTAGATGGAGTATCTACACTCTTCTTCCAATACCTAACTCCTGCTTAAAATCTCTGCAGTATTAACTGCAGTTGTTCCTTGTGCATTGGCTTTGCAAGAAGACCATTTCTGTTACACATTAGTTGCTTACTGGCTGCTTTAGTACAGTCTTCCTGTTAATTTATTTATATAATATAAAACACTTTAGGATCAACAGTTCTATTCACTTAGGATAGCTACTCCTAATAGCAGAAAATTAAAAACTAAGACAGTTATTCTCTTATTTTTAGAGATAAGCAAGCTGAGCACAGTAATCCACTAATCTGTTTAAGTGACATAATATTTATAAGAACGTTTTATGTTCTCTACTGTGAACTTCCCATCTTGTTCTTAAATCAGTACAACACGTTTTCCTTAGAAGACAGAATCAAACAGGCCATGATTTTACTATAAGGCTGTTACTAACACTTCGCCAGAAACATTATTTGAATAAGAAAAAGCATTTATACTAGCAGAGGGGAAAAGAAACTCACAAACACTGCTTTAATGATACCAGCTCTTGACTTCCATCTTCTTGACTTATTTGTATCATATCAAAGGCAGGCATTCCTTTGCACTGAGAGGCTCACTCAGTTTACACTGGACTATGCCAGTGGTGGTAAGGTGGATGACTGTTCCAAAAAATCGTAGCATTCTGTCACATGAATTCTGCTCTCTCCTTACCACGTGAGCCTTGGATCCTGATGCTGGGTAACCTGAAGTGTGAAAAATCAGCCCTCAGACTTGCAGATTCTATGCTGGTTTACAAAATATAGATAGTAGTTATGGGCTCTAGCTAATTCAAATTGTATGGATTCTATGGAATCTATGGAAACTATGTTACACGGAGTTACATCCACTGAGCCACTCAAATTTAGTTCAGTAAGGAGATGGTGTGACTCAGGTTTAAGATACTTGCTTGTAGAGAAAGGGAAGTTCTAACTGCTTTATATAACCTGAACATTTTTTGTTTCTTCTGCATACTTTTCTGGTGTTTCCTGCTGAAATTCACTGTATTTATTACAATGATACTTTCAGGAGACTTAGAGAATAAATATACTGATATCTTACTAGAAGTGTGACTTCTTTTTAATACTGTCACTCTTCTTCCTATTGTCACATAAAGTTCTTAGTAGTCATATGAAATCTATCTGGAGGTAAGAGAAAATATCCTTTTAAGTTTGATGTCACCCCATCCTGGCTAATTATTGTTGGCAACCATAAAGATCTTTTGATGGTCAAACTGAGCAGCTGTGCCTCAGGGTGTTGCAAAACAAACAAGAAAGGAATCAACCACAAAGGCTTTTCCTCTGACCCTGGATCCTTTCTAATCTATTTGGTATCTAGAACCTCTAAATCATCTATGAAATGAAATATTAACTGTAAGTGTAAAGCAACTATAGATTTCTGTAGTTTATTGATTATCAAGAAAGCTGGAAGCTTTATCCTCCACGCAATGCTTCAGAGTTGTATTGCTTGTAGTAAAACATGACTGCAGTAAACCCCAACTTCTGAAATTATTCAGCATCATAAAATGGTTTCTGTTGGGAAAGGGTAGTGGCCCACTTCAGACTCAAGGTATAATCACATTGTATGTTTACATTTTAGAGAATGGGGTTACAATGCCACTCTAATGGGATGTTGTAAATCTTTCTGCTTTAATTTCTAAGCAAAACAATAAAGACACGTTGTGAATCAGTTCAGAGAATGCACCTTAACTAGCTGTATTTTAACTGTCATGTAATTTAGATCTGATATGCAAAAAAATCAATCTGTTTTCAAAGAAATTACAAGCCAGTGGCAGCTGCACCATGGTAAAATTACACAGGAATTTGGTTTAAAATGAATCCAGACTCTTCAAATCCTACACGTGGTACCATTATATCAGTGGATGCTGAGGAACATAGCCTCATCTTGCCATTGGTAACACTAGCAACAGAGAGTAGGGAAGTGTGATGATACACCTGAATTTTTTTGGAGGTGACCCAGCTTTGATTTACATGCCTTGGTAGCTTGACACAGTGGTCAGGCTATTAAGTCCAACTGGAGGTCAGGACTTGCTAGCTCTGTATTGTAAGGGTCATCTGGGCTATACAGCGTCTCAGTCCCGAGGTGAGAGGTCCACAGCTGCACTTGGCATGTAACTTTGACCTCAGACATCTTGTATACCCTGGCTGACACATGATTTGTGCTAAACTGTGTGAAGCTTCCAGGCTTTGAGGACATTTTCACCAGTGATGGTTTTGTGAATCCCGGTCAATAGATGGGCCAGTTTATGTTAGTGAGCCAAATAGCACTGTGATTTGCAAAGCATCTTCTGTTTCTGTCAATACCATGTCAGGAAGTGATCAGTGTTCATTGACAGTTTAATTACTTATTAATACTGTTATTAATACTGTTAGTATTATGATTTAAGGACATAAATCACTGCAAGAGTCCTACACCACCAGGTGTAACTTATATCCTAGCTGGTCAGAATTTTCGTGTTCATTTTGCATAAATGGTTTTCTGCATATTTCTGAACTTTTTGCATGTGTAACTGGCCTTTCCAGTTCTAGAGGTAATGGATGAAGTTCTAGAGGTAATGGGCAAAGCAAACCCTTGAGGTGTCCATTGTTTGTGGATGGAAAAAGCAGACATGGAACCTTCCAGATGAGAAGAACCATATCTATATGAAAAACATGATTTATGTAAAAGTCTTGAAAATATTATTTAGGGAAGTTTTTATGAAAATCAAAGTCATACCCTAAGAGATTTGATTTTGAATAAGGTTTTTGCTTTTTTGTTTCAGTGGCTGTTCCCTCCTCAGTGCCAGCTTGTGAGCCTGAGCCCAAAATTAACAGGCATTACCCATCTCCACAATTCGCCGTTCCCCCCCGAGCCACTGTTGTTGCTGCCATGGAAACCCCTTCTCAAGGCCGGCAGAAAGTCATGGATTGGAGGGCAGTGGTGGCCATCTTTGTCGTGGTGGTAGTTTACCTGGTGGCAGGAGGACTCGTTTTCCGTGCCCTGGAGCAGCCCTTTGAAAGCAGGCAGAAGAACACAATCGCCTCAGAGAAGGCCGACTTTCTTCGGGAGCACGTCTGTGTCACCGAGCTAGAGCTGGAGACACTGATTCAGGTAGGCCATATGAAGAAGATGGTACTTCTTGGAAGTTAGGAGAAACAGCTCAGTGGTTTATTGACCAGCTAAACTGGTGGGGAACAAAATTGTTACCAGAGGCCTTGGAATGGGCAATGTGAAGAGCAGGCTCTTTCCCAGTCCTTTTAAGGTCTCAGAAGCAGAAACTATGTCTCTAAAATAATGTAAATATAGAATGATAGAATCATAGAGTAAGCTTGAGTTGGAAGGCACTCATCAGCATCATTGAGTCCCACTCCTGACCCTATGCAGGACACCCTAAGGGTCACACCAAGTGCATGAGAGCATTATCCAAATGCTTCTTGGACTCTGTCAGGCTTGGGGCTGTGACCACTCACCTGCAGATCCTATTCCAGTGCCCAACCACCCTCTGGGTGAAAAGTTTTCTCCTGATGTCCAACCTAGATCTCTCCTGTCTCAGATTCAGGCCATTTCCTTGAGTCCTGTCACTGGTCATGAGAATGAAGAGATTGGTACTTGTATTCACTAGAATATTGAAAGATGTGTGCAAAGAAAAGCAGAACCTAATATCTGGAAAAAAATTTTGAGAGAGGTGACAGAGTTGCAAGACATACGCCCTCATCTCTACAAATTTTCAAGTGGTCTTAAGTTCTTAATTCTTTCTTCAGAGTTAAACACAGCAACCAAGAGGACACATAGAACATGATAGGTGGCATTTTTGAAATAAATATTCAGCCAAGAATCCTGAACATACAGGTTTACTGTTGTAATTTTTAAATAAATTAAGGAGGATGAAGTATGCAAATCAAAATAGAAATTAATTGTAATTTTAAAGCTTTGGAATTTTTAGTCTAATGTAGTATGAAAAGTTTTAGAATCAATTTTGAAGGAAATGATTCTCAAATATGCAAACATAAGTGGAAAATGTAATAACATGCAAGAAAGATTTATCAAGGATAGATTTAGCTCTCATTGAATAAAACTCTAGACAAGGAAAGTATTCAGGATTTTACAAGACATCAGTAGAGTATCTTCTAGGATTCCAGGTAGAAGAAGCCTATCAGTTAGGCCAGAGAAAACAAAGATTAGGTGAGAAATGTGACATACCTAAGGAATATATTCAAACTTCAGCCTCATATTTCAGATTTGAATTCATGTCCGCCTTCCAAGATCACAGTGTTTCTCTTTGGAGTGTTCCACCAGAGCTCTGTTATTGATTTCAGGCTGTTTGAAAGCACATAGAGCTATTCCCTGAATTCTTGTGTCCATCTAGTCAGCTGTGTTAACAACCCCTTTCTGTAGGTGAATCAAATTTATAAGCTTATTACACATTTTTAAAAACAAATAATATAAAGTACTTTTATTTACTTCAGTAGTTTTGTCATTCTCCTCACTCCTACCTGCTTGTTAGCTGTAGCATACATCCATTACTTGAACATCCAGAAAGACAATTTCAGCCCTTTGAGGTATTTCAAATTATTGCCTTCCCTGAAATAGATGGCATTTCAAAAGGAAAAATTACTATCGGTTGGTAGTTATTTAGTAAAGAAAATTGCACTTTCAATAAATAAACTATACTGAAAATATACTATGTACTTGTATACTGTGCTTGTAGCTCCTCTGGAGAAGGAAAAAGGGATCAGAAAAGGAGCAAGTGTGAAACAGCTTTGTGTACTTTCATGACCTGTTACTTTCAACAACACTTCAACTATAAAAGTAGCTGAAATGACTACTTTAAAATATCATAAATGTGTGACGGTTGTTAACATAGCGTTTAGCACTCAGTAAATTAGCTTGTTTCCTACTTTGAGATAACCTGAGGATGCAGCTCTTCAGGTCATTGCTGCAAAGCCTATCTGAAGTTTCAGATGGGAAACTTGTAAAATTTCGTGGTCTGTGTGAACTGGGAGAGTTTTGCCAGTAATAGTATCGTTGTTTGAATTTTGTGTCAGTTTTCATCTAGCAGGATAGTTCTGTGTAGGTGGGCTTGTGGTGGTAGTAGTAAGGCATCCTTTTCTCATGCCTGAGCTGAAATTGGTTGTTTAAGTGCTGTTGGCTGCATGCTTCTGGCTGCTTTTGTTTTGCTGCTCTCCTTTTGTCTTCCATCGCTCTATGCAAAATACTATGTATTAAAAGACAACATTGGAATAGTTGGATATTTATAAGTGAATGATGTCAGTGGAGCTGTAAGAAAAAATGATTTTGTTCTGGATGAGAAGGGAGCCAGAGAATCTCAAAGCTATCTAAGGCAACAGGATACTCCTTCACTTCAGGGGTTAGTGCTTGGCCCTGAAAGACTTGCTAAACTGTGTAAACTCAAGTGTGATTTAAGTGTAATTAGCTTGCTGACATTCACACACTCAAGGGGAGGGCAGACAGCATTCCTTGGCAGAAGTAACCAGGGTAGCTGACAGTGTGTCATGGCCTATTTAAACGGGCAACCTGTCTGTTATGCTGATTTATGCTGTTCTGCATAAACCAACAAATGATCTTTGCTTTCACATCACCTGCAATATGCCAGCAACTGGTACAGAAGCCCTTCCAAATCGATTGGTCCAAAACACATCTCTTCTCTATATCCCTCTTTCTTGAGGTATGGACATGTGCTGAGGAGCCCTGGTTTTCTGACCACATGAAATGAAACCAGGCCAGCCTGGAGCTTGCTCATACTATAGTTTCACAATCAGCTTAGCCTGGCATGCAGTAGCTCTACTTTTAAAAAAGGCTGTCCCACGCTGATCTCTTTAGATGTAGCTGTCTCTGTTCTTGCCCATACGCCTCTCCTCCCACTCCTTTCCCTTTTCCTGAGGCAGTGTGATGGATAACTAAAAGCTGGGAAGTAGATTAGCTGGAACTTGCCCAGGCTGAAAAAGCTGTGGAGGAACATTTATGACCATGAAGTCAGTTGGAAATATAGGGAAAAAATGAGTGAGAAAAATGGAAGTGGAAGAAAAGAAAAAATGTGGTAAATAAGTAATTGATGGAAAGAGATTAATGAGGAGAAAAGTGTATCATGAAGGCTAGGGAGAGAAGCAGTGTTAAATGGTGATGTTTAAAAGTTGGTGCTAAACCCACAAGAGATTGTGAGGTTATAGAGAAGGTCCAGAGAGAACTCATAGACATGATCAGGTAAGAAGTGGGGCAATGGTAAAATAGAATGGCTAACCTTGCTTTGCACATGGAAAAGGTGAAATAGGAAACTGTATAGGAAAAGGTGAAATAGAAAACTGCCATGAAAATAAATCTCATAAATCAGAGAGAAAAGAGATCTAGTTGTAATATATGTTATACTATAATTTGTGCTATAAGCATTTGTTAAGCAGCACCAAGCTAAGATTCAGATGCCAGAAAGGCACTGCCCTCAGAGATGTTTATTCCAAAGAGATTTTCTTGTCTGACAAGATTCCAGCAGGAGACACCTAACAGACATTGGCACGATTATATTCGTTGCCAGGGGTTTATCCCAAAAGATTCTGGGATAACAAGATTTCGGCAATTCTGAGAAACCAGCAACTAGAAAAGACTGTTATGATAATATGCTAATGAAAAGCTCCCTCCCTGCCCAAAACCAAAAAGCTGTATAAATTAGACCCCTTTGGAGGTGACCTTTGGGAAAAACCCAGGAGGACTTTGGTGCAATAGAGACCAAAATCTGGGATTTCCCCGATTCTGACTTCCTGGGCTCAGAATCTAATTGCTTGTGGCTACTTCCAAATTTTATACTTCGATTACTTAATAAAACTCCTTTAATTATTAAATTTGAGCATCTCATTTATAACATAGTTAAAGAAATGGAATAAGAGAAGTCAAACCTTTGTTGATAGGTGGGAATTCCTTGTTGAAGAAAGCCAAAGAAAAAGAGGATGCAATAGGTAACACTTTGCTTCACTTGTTGAGCCCAGCAATACGTTCACTGAAATTGCCAAGGCTAAAGATTGGTGGCGATATTTAGGAGGAGGAGCAAATAACAGAAAGAGAAGGAGAAGGTCTGGCAGTAGTGTGAACAGCTGGTAACAGCAACATGAAGTGAGGTTGGAGCAGAATGGGAGAAAAGCAAAGAGCTGGAAATGTCAGGAGGCAGAAAAAGAGAAGCTTGGTTCCTTTGCAGTGGTTTTATGGAAATTAGACTCGGGAGCATTTGGAAGGGAGAAAGGCAGTCATTTCAGCTGCTATTCTAGAGTGAGGTCTGAATTTCTCTATGACGAAGAATAGCTTGCATGAGATCTAAAAGCAACTTGAAAATACGTGCTGAAGGGCATCTCAAAAGTCAGCTTAGGGCAATTCGGGTGAATATGCCAGACGCTGATGAGAGATTTATTTCTGTACTTTGTGGGGTGATGTATTCAGTTCTATCTTCCTTTGGACTGTGAGCCTGCAATGAAAAGTGAATGATACATGATACATGATACAATACAGTGCATTTTTAGAAATTCCCAACAAACATTCAGGAGGCTGATATGTCTGCCTGGCTTGATTCAGTACTATGTGGAACACAGGACAGTGACCAGGAAGCAGAGTAGCTACCTCAGCTTATATCCAGGATATACTTCATTCAAGCACTGTCTGGGAGTCTCCGTATCATGCTGTATTTGTGGACATGAGATTATTTGTAGTGTGGACAACTGGGAAGTTTGAGCTGATCACAAAGTTCTTTTATGATATTTCTATAGGTATCTTGTTTTTTCATTTCAAATGGGGTATATATATGCCATATTTTTTCTTTTCTTAGCATAAAATATAAATTACTTAATCAGTTACTGATTGTCTGAGAATTTAAATCCTTGGCTGACTAGTTTCAGTTGATTTCACAAGAATTATTTGTATTTAGCTCCTTTCTAGCTGTTTCTAACATGAACTGTTCCCATTGAGGAATTTTTCATTTGGCAGTAGTTGCTACAAGAATGATATTTATGGATTAATTTGTGATGTTGGTCCTTACTTCTCAATTGCTTTGTATCTTTTGTCATTTGTTTATGCATTGTATCTTTCTTCCACCTTAATGGATATTCAGTTTAGTTTATATTCAACTTATATGTACAGAAGAGGCTACTATACTTTGAGCACATCTTAAACTTTTAAATTGAAGCTGTTTCCATGATCCTAGAAATGTCCCTTTGGAGCCTTCACCAACTTTTATGGACACAGCAAGGCATGCATAATGCTGATTCTTTGTATTTTCTTTGCAGCATGCTGTTGAAGCCGATAACGCAGGAGTCAGTCCCATCGGAAATTCCTCTAACAACAGCAGTCATTGGGACCTTGGAGGTGCCTTTTTCTTTGCTGGAACAGTCATCACAACTATAGGTATATTTATTGTTTATTTTTAAAGTACATAGTAACACTGAGACATGGATAATGAAATAAATGTGAGGAAGGTACACAACAAAGAAATAAAGTAGCTGAAGTGTATTTCTCTGTTAGACGTGACTCCAGCATGCGTCAAGGTCACTGAGTCTTTAGGTAGGTGTCAGAAGCTGTTTACATAGTTAGGGTAGAATAGCAATGCTGAGCTGAAAACAGGTAACACTCATGCAGGCTTTGTAACCCTGTTCCTGATGTAGATGAAGATGGTCTCAATTTTCACTAAAAAGATTATGAAGCTGTACCAAATGAAATATTTTATGGTTGTTTGGAAGTTGGATTTTAGTATTATAGATGAATTTGCCCAGAAGTGTAACTTTCTTCCTAGGTAAATCAAATTATTTTGGCTTATGCTCTGAGGTTTGATGGAAGCAATTCTTCTCGTACCCTACTCCTTGTAACTGGAAATGTTTTCTCATAACTATTACAACCTTTTAGAAATTCTTACTTGATTTCATACTAACAATTGGAAGGATTTCCAGAAATTATACACTGTGCAAAAAAACACACTTTTTTTTTCTTTCTAAAATTCATGGTCTTGATTTTTGACACAGTTCTCTGTATTAAATGAAGAGCATACTGAACTACTCCATTCACTTTTCTTGAACCACTAATTTTAATAAGATCATTATTCAGGCCCTTATCATCTCTCTCCCCATGCATTGTGTCCAATGTACTTAGTATTTGATCTCTGAATGTTGGCCTTAGATATGCTAAGGTTTTTAATCTCTCCTCTCTTAGCCATTTCCTCTCTTGAGGAATGTTCAACACGCTTGGATTTCAGAAGACTGTCTGAAGGAAAAAGAAAATAAACTAATAACATTGTTGATAAAGTTAATCTGCTGACAATTATGTACAATTATATTGTATATAAGTAGTTTTATAATTTCAAGCTTGATTTCAGTGCTGTCATAATAATGAGATCAAGACTTCTAATTATTTGGAAATCACTGGAAAATTGTGATTGTTATTTTGTGATATATTGTGATTTTTATTTGCATTTTCTATGAGTATTATTCTGCTTTATATATTGTATAAAGTGCTTCTCCACATTACAGCTGTGATGCACACACTGGTGACTGTACAGACAAGTAACTTGATAATCACATAACCCTTCAATAAAGTATGAGAATCTGACTAAATTCTGTAGGCTTTTTATGCAGGTAACAATAACAACAAAAAAAAATCTGTGGCAGTTAAAAGACTTGCTGTGGTGATCATCTCTAACAGTATAGTCTGTGCCTTTGCCTCTGCCTTTTCTTTGCTGTCATAGTGAGGGGGAAAGAGTGATTGTATAGAATGTACAATCTGTGTTCCTCTATATTAAGCTGCATTTCCATTTTTTTTTGATGGTAGCATAAAACCAGCGGGTGGCAAGAAAGAAAACATTTCTGATTCACACATAGGAAAACCCTCCCTTAATATTTGTTTATTCAATAGACCCAAGTCAAAGGCTTTTAAATTACTCATTGCATAAATGTCACTATGCAGGCATAGTTTATGCAGGCATATTCATCGACATCTGCTATTTAAATAACTTATTGAAAAGGCCTTGTATTTTTGTCCATATTTGTTTTAAATTCTCCATGAATGAGATTTTTATAGGCTGCATAAAGTCTACGTATTATGTCAGGTCATGAAAATGATTTTAGTTTTTCCACCAGAGGCGTGTTAGGGCTCCTCTTAGCCAGAAACTCAGCAGATTATCTGGGCAACCTCTGGTCAGCCTAGTGGCCCATGGAGCCTGTTTTTTTTTTGAATTTTAGGAGAAATCTGGGGTGATGGATGTAGCCATGAAGAGGACAGCAGGTTATGGGACATACATCATTGTGTGTCAGCATAGTTCTTTCAGCGTCCCATGACAGAGAGATATATCCAGTGCCAGGGTTGTCAACCCAACAGGAATACAACCTGCCACTTTCATAGATTTCCTCCTCTCTGGATGCTTTATTGATGCCTTAAGTTTTAGCTTTCATATTTTCCAGATTCTGTACTGCATTAGTATATAATTCTGAACTTCAAGTAAAGAGTTAGTTAGTTCTCTTCACAGTTTAGTCAGACAAAACAACCCTTTTCCAGCCTCAGGACCAATGGTACTGTTGCAGCTTCAGGCACAAAAAGTATAAACAGCAAAATGGAGAGAGCAGTCTGGGAGGCTGGGACTTCATTACCTGAAGCTGTAACTGGACAATTAACCTCAACATGTAAATAGACCAAAACTTACAAAAGTGTGAAAACATGTGACTCATCGTCCATCTTGGGTGTAACCTCGGCTTGTACTGCCCAATGCGTACCCTTTGAAGGCCTTTTAATTAAATACCTACTTTTTTCCTTTAACACTGTCTAGCCTCTCTTCTAGGTAGCCTCTCAAGGCATCATTTTTTCATCAATGATTTGTGATTTTGTGATAATTTTTAAGTAATTANTCAGCTTGTACTGCCCAATGCGTCCCTTTGAAGGCCTTTTAATTAAATACCTACTTTTTTCCTTTAACACTGTCTAGCCTCTCTTCTAGGTAGCCTCTCAAGGCATCATTTTTTCATCAATGATTTGTGATTATGTGATAATTTTTAAGTAATTATGTATAGTTAAAATCAAAATCTCTATGACATTTCAATTAAAATACTTGATCTTAAAAAAAAAAAGGTGCAAGTATTACTATCACAATTCTTGTTTTTTTTTTTCTCTTTAACATTTTAACAGAAATATCATGTCTACTGGAGTCATAATGCTTTACTGAAAAAAGGGCTCAAGGGCAGATTTGCATAGTGTGGGTACAGTTTGGAGGCTGCAGTGTAACTAGGCAGTATGAAGAGGGGCTGAGGAAAGTATGAGCTAACCACTAAAAATGAGCCTTGTCAGGTGAATCACACTCCTGTCAGGAAGCCATTGGCACAGGCCAAGAGGAGCAACAGCATGCAGGCACCAGGCCAGCATGGAGGGATTTTTGTGCCATGACAGCATCTAGATCAATTAAGCAAACAGCAATTTTAGATAGACTGGATCTACAGAAAATGTGGATAACTGAGGCTTCAAGAAAAATAGAATAACAGAGGGTGCCTTGCCCAGGAAAGATAGACACTGAAAGCCTATAAATAGGAATTATAGGTGGAAAAAAGGTATGCCTGCAGGAAGAGCAGTTTTTAAAAACCTATTAGTTTGTTTTCTAAAAAACTGTATAAGTTCTGAGAGTCTGACAATTGTTTTTCTCCTCAGGATNAAAAGTGTCTATCTTTTCTTGCCCAGGAAAGATAGACACTGAAAGCCTATAAATAGGAATTATAGGTGGAAAAAAGGTATGCCTGCAGGAAGAGCAGTTTTTAAAAACCTATTAGTTTGTTTTCTAAAAAACTGTATAAGTTCTGAGAGTCTGACAATTGTTTTTTCTCCTTAGGATATGGGAAGATGGCCCCAAGCACTGTTGGTGGCAAGGTTTTCTGCATCTTGTATGCCCTATTTGGGATCCCACTCTTTGGCTTCTTGCTGGCTGGGATTGGAGATCAACTTGGAACCATCTTTGGGAAGGGTATTGCAAGGGTGGAAAAGGTTTTCAGAGTAAGTTCACTGACAGTTTTTTGATTGTTACTCTTAATTTTGTTACTATTACCTGTGGCATTTTTTCTGTGTTGGACACCATGAAACATTTACATGTTTAGTTGAGATGATAGTTAATCTCTGTAAGGATCTCTGCAGTCAGTGGAGAGACAGACTTCTCTAGATGATGATGCAGGGGTTATAGATCTGACTCTGAATTTCCTTATTGAGGGTATTGCTGGGAAATGTATCTCCTAAGTTAGTTTCTTTACAAGGAATTGTTGTAAAGCATTCTTTAAAACACCACAAGTTGCTTTAGATGTGCACATCTATTCACTGAAAAGGGAGAGGAGGTAATGGTTCCCTGAAGGAACAGGGATGTGGATGATAGAACCTAAAAGACATGGAAAGCAGGGTTGCTGTTGTGAATGTGAACTTGGGAAGAGAAATGGTTGGATATCTTGAGTGATATGCCTTCACTGCAGGGTGACAGATGTGTTGGAGTATATCTGCAGCTCTACTACAAAAACTGCTGTAATGCCACTGGCTGAAATCATGATCTTTCTCTGCCCTGCCTACCATGAGGACATCCTACCTTAAATTTTTGTGTAGACTTCCTCATATGTAATTTCCCTTTATGTTACCAGTACCCTCTGGTTTTGAGTCTGAATTGCTGTAAGCTATTCTTTTGCAAGCAGTGCCACAGATCTGGCAAATGCTATTTTGCTAGCTTGCTAATGGTTCACTTCAGGGATTCTCTCTTTGAGGCAGAACTTCTAGAGGTGACCTGTGTGATACGTCCCTTGGAAGTGGTATAACCAAAAATAAGTCTTTCTAGGGATGGAATGAATGAGAAGCTGCACAAGCTGGTTAGTTTAATAGACATCTAATTCTAAAACATTCCCACAGGTGAGAGCAAATTAGTTGTAACTGTTTTTTAAAGGAAGTAATTAAGTATTAGACTGCAGAATGAGCACTTTCCATTTTGATTAAATGACTTTTAGGTGCCCCAGAGCAGATATAAATAGTATATCAGAATAAATGTAGAAAAAGGTGACTAGTGATTATGGGTGAGTAAGCATGTACATGCCTGTCTGGAGAGCACTTCAAAAGGCTTCTATTTTCATTTAGTGATAATAATATTATTGAAAAGTCTCAGTTCAGTTTAGTAAAAATGCAGCTAAGATCCCTACTTTATTTTTGTCTACCTTTTCATTACACCTGCTTCACTTCAGCGGAATCTGAACATTCCAGCCTGTTTCTGCCCAAGAAAAATGACAATCTTGAAGTCATGATGTAGATTGAGAGTCAGAAAACCTTTGATTAATTGTCAGCTGAGTATTGTATTTCTGAGTGACATGGACAAGATGACAAGACCATTAAACTGTTGGTATGATAGTTTATGATTAAAATAATCAGAGAACCACAGAATAACTGGGGCTGGAAGAGATGTCTTGAGATCATCTAGTGCAGCCTCCTTGCTAAAGCACAATACATAATCAAAGTATTTTAAGATTCACAGATGAATGCTGATACTAATGTTTCATACAGAATATAGCCCTTTGGCACATAAAGTGAGTTCTTTTGGTATTCAAAGTACTCCTTCGTTTTCTTGAGTTAATGCAGTTGCTTGTTGCTTATAGCCATCCAAAGTATTTGCTTTCCTCCTTGGTGTTTTGTCAGCTTCCAAAGGAATTTAGAGATAGTGGTCTTCTTGTTTAGCCAAGATGTGTGTTTATTCCTTTTATTTTGATTGTCATAAATCCATTACATTCCCTTACATCTATTATTTTGTGATTTGATGAACAGGGTTATACATAATTTCCTTTGTTACTCTTTGTAATGAGTTTCAGCTATTTGAAATATTTCTGATAGAGTTTAGAAATTACATGCTTCTTAGTAACTAGTCTTAGTACCAGTGGTTTCACTTTAAGTGATTATTTACATAACATTTGGCATATGCAGAATATAATAATCATTATAATTTTAGTAATTAATGTAATTTATTATTACATTATATTTACACTGTTAGGCTTCATAAATATTTGGACCTAATCAGATGAAGCCTCAAGCAGAGTAGCAGTGCTTGATTTAATCCTGAGCGCTGAGTAAATTTTAAATCAATGTGTAACTCTTGTTTCTTACTTTGTAAGCATCTCCTTAATGAACTGAAATTCAGCATGTTTGTGGGTGTCAAACAACCTGTTATCACCTATAACGAGAGGACATAAAAATAGGGAGAGTAGTTAACAAGAAACTAAAAGCAACAAACACAGGCTAAAAAGACACTGAAAAACATAACAAAATGTTGGGTAGTGTGCCTGACAAATCTGGAGGTAGCTGAGAAGTCACTGAGTGCATCAATCCTCTAGAGAGAGTACAAACTAGCTACCTGTACTATCTGTCCTCACAGGCAATTTGGGACAGTTCAGTTTCTTGTGGACAGAATGGGAAGAAACTTAGCATGTGTATCATGCATGAGATTTCCATGTTCATATGCCTCAGCACTCTGCTTCTGTATGAATCCAGTTGCCTCCATTTATGCCGCTCTCTCAGGAATGTTGCACAGCTGGTGTCAGAGCAGCCAGAGTTCTGTAAATCCTGGCAATTTTGTCTTTGCCTGAACAGATGGAAAGCACTTGAAGGCAACTTGATCTTGCATTGTGGTTAGGATCATTTTTGAAGCTAGGTAAGATGCAGTATGCACACACTGGCAGGTGGGAAGGAGAGGAAGAATTTTCTGTTGTCACCATAGTCCTTTTACCCAAAGCAATTCCCTAACAGATCTCTTGCTCCATCCAGCAGTGTATCTGCGAGCATGGAGCCCATGCCACACTAGGGACAGCTTGCCTCTGGCATTCCTCTGCATATCTGGAAAGATGAAAGGAGGATTCCTCCCAGAGGACTTGTGCTAGTGCATTTATGCTGCCTTGGACATGACCTGTGCAGAGCCCCATCAACTCTACCTTAATTAACTCCACAAATTAGAGCCTAGAAATCCCACACTTAGCTGCTGCAGTAATAAACCCACGCATTCTGTGGAAATTTTAAGAACAATTTGAACTACATAAAGTGAGAAAGAGATCTGCTTTTATCAAGTACACACTACTCCAACAGTATTGACAGAATATTTCAGCAGAGGAGCTGGGCACATGCCACCACTCATCCTATAATCCAAAGTGTTACCATTATTTCAATGCGTAACTAGCCAGGAAAACAACTACACATTTATGAGTAGGTAGGGCTGGAGGTATTTCATTGCAAAATAATGCTTTGTGAAAAATAGAACTTTTCATGTACCATTTTAGGAAACGGAGGCATTGGCAGGATGATGCTTTCCCAAACACCATGCATTGAATAGTTTATGCCATCTGTCCTACTGGAATGATTATATTTGGTACAAGTAAATAAGTATCAACCGGGTCAGAGATGTAAACCAAAGCTTCCCAACAAAAGCCCTGTCTTCTCAGCTCCTGGTTATTCCTGCATATTCCATTTTCAATAATCTAGGGCAGAACCAGGGTCCCAGTCTGTTTTTACATGCATGCAAGTGTGTACAAGGCCACCAGATTCACTATATACACTGGTTACAAGCATCTAGTTTCTAGGTTCAGTGATGAATCAGCCCTCCCAGACCACCTCAGAAAAGCATATATACACTTAAAATTTAATTTAAAAGTTGGTAATTCTTATAAATAGATTTTCACCCAGTGAAACTTTCCAGACACAACAGAAATGAAATATGCATTTCAAGGTGACATAATGCCATAAAAGTAGTATTTTTATCTTGCATACATGAGAGATCTTATGAACAACTTGTGAATGTTTCTATAATAAACAGTAGAACAAAGCCCCATTCCTTTGGCTTGCTCTGCACACACCGTGTCTGCAAGCATCTAAAGATAGAAAGCACTCCATAGGCAGAGTACACTGTTACAGAACACAGCAGCTGGCATTATCATGAGTTAAATATAGGCTAATTCAGATAGTCTTGTCTCAAACCTTGAACGAGTGTTTAGATTCTCACCAGAAGCAGATGGATTTAGCATAATCTGAATGATCTTCTCTTGCAGAAAAGTACAGATGCAGGAATTCAGCCTGGGCACAATGTGTTTCTGAGAAAAAAAAAAAATTTTCTGGCTTCTGAGGTGAAGCTGCTGTGAGCAGTTCCTGGGCTCGGTTGCTGCTTTCACTCCTCTGGTTTCCAGCAGGACACAGAGGACAGGTCTGGCAACACAGCTGGTAGACTGTGGATTGCAATACCGGGACGTGAGCAAGCAGCCAGAGACAGGAGTGGTGGCAAGGCTGCACCACTGGAAACACACTGCTTTGTGCAGAAAGGCAATGCCTCTGTAAGCAACTTGTGCTTCACTGAACCAGGGACTTGTCAGGACAGACACATCTGCTACTTGTCTTTCAGGTTCTCAGCTTAGAGAACATGTTTTGCTCGTGTTTTCAGAGACATGCCATGAAGGCGATCTACACTTAATATTTTTCTGAAAGATAGCAGATCACTTATACACATCACTTAAACCTGGAATTGTCCTAGGAAATGTAGTTCTGAGTTGGCAGATAGGGATAGGATTGGCGTAGCAGCTTCCATTGAGCTGGTGGAAAGCTTTCTTTTAGCACTTGTCAAAGCTCTACCTTTCCTAAACTTTATTGTTGGTATTTCTGAATACATCTGATCAACTCTAGCTACTCTTCCGCTTAAAGATTCAACTTCTTTTAAGAGATTTTTGGCTTCTCTGATCTCTTACTACAAAAGTGACTGAAATTGTTTGTACAAATTCCTTCCCTCAAAATGAACGGTAAACAGAATCTGGGAAAGAAACTTGGCATAAGACAGTAACTGTGTAGAGGAGGAGCACTTAAAAACAAAGGTTTTTTCATAGCCTCCCCTCTGTTCATAGATTTGTTCTGTTCAAGACAGTCTCTTTTATTTTGTTTGTTTTGTTTTGTTTACATCACATTACTAGCCAGTGTCAGTGTGTTATTACATCAGCTGCTGAAAAACCCACTGTGGATATTAATACTTTATCTTTTGTTTTTTTAATATAATGTTATTCACTGTGATTTTTTTCCTGAGTAGGAAAAAGGTAAAATTAAAAAAAAAAATTATATTCATTCAACAACTTCCACAGAGTAACTGTCTGATGCAGTGATCCATCTGCCATCTGCTGGCACCCTGTCTTTGGACAGATCTGTCAGGATAGGGTGTGAAATTCAACCTACTGTGGCACATTGACAGTATTATTCTAAAATTATACAAGACTTATGAGCTGAAAGTTTGGGGTTCAGACCTCAGCCTAACAATTTTCTGAATCATTTCCACCAAAACAAAATGGCAAAGAAATATAAAAAATCAGTGATCAGAAACGTGATTTACAAATCCAGAACAAATGCATGTAAACAATCTCAGCTCATGATTTGTTCTTTTGCCTGTCACACCCTAAAGGTCCTTCTAAGGGTCACATGTCCCTGAACAGGGTCAAAATAGGGCTGCTTGTAGGCTTGATGGTGAGGGTTGTGACTTTATTACAAGTGGTGACTCCTCATCAACCCGAGCTAAATTTGTCTCTGAATTCTATTTTAGGTTAAACCGCTGTCTTGAATATGTTGGGTTTATTCTTTGGATTGCTTACCTCTCCATTATATTTGAGCTGCAGAAAAGTACTTTTTCTGCACAGACCTAAGATAGTAAGCTAGTACTAAAAAATTAATCAGAACATCTATGGATTTTGACATTTTTGGCCCTCTAACTGGGTATTTAATTTAGTTAGTGATGCTTACAGCTATTCCACGTCAAGGAAAGCAACTTAAGTGTAGCAGACATTTTGCTAATTTTGTTCTTATCCTCTGGTCTTTGATGGTGTGTATGTTGTACCAGGAATGGCAAGATCAAATCCATTTGGGTACAGGGAAGCTATGTGGAACAATTGTAATTAACCCATTCTTGCACTCTCTGGGTGGGGGAATATAGGTGTAACTCAGATGTGAGTTTAAGGAGGGAAAGGAGGAGCAGCACATTACAAATTCAGCCTCTGTAAAATTGCATAAGTCTATGCCATCAACCTCTGTTTTCCTTTGTCTGCTCCAGTATTTGAGAAAAGTATATGTATATTTGTCTTATTCAATTTGGTTTTTTATTTCTTTTTTTTTCCCTTGGGCAGAATACAGCTCAGATGTAACAGAGATTTGGGGTCATAATTTTTATTTTTCTAATAAGCAACATGGAGAAATTAGTGGGTCCATATCAGATAGCCCTATGTGTGCTTTCTAGTGAGAGGAAGAAGATTGGAAAGGGGTATTTCAAGCCTAGAAAATGTCTGAGCCAGTGTTTCTGTATTTTCATGACACAGTACTCACATTATGACTGCAGCAAGATCCTGTCACAGAGATCTACAAAAATGACATTAGAGAAAGCTGCTGCTCTGTGAGAAACTTGTTGCATATTCCATCTGGGTCTAGACAAACACCCCAGAGAAATGTGGTTTTATGGGAAAAAATGATGTAAAAAGAAAAAGAAGAAAACTTTCTTTACTCTGACCTGTGTCTTGTAGGCTTGTCTCTCTCAAGCTTTGTAATAAATGTGACGGCTTACAGTTATTAATATCTGTCTACCCTCTACAGTTAAAAAGCAGAGGATGGATTCTGCACCTTCTTGTGCAGCCATAGCAGCATTCTTTGTAAAACATGAGAACTAAAATAATACTGAGACACCAGGAGGTTAGAGTGTAGAGGAAGCCCATTTCTAGCAGAATGGTTCCACCTCCTTTTCATAACCCATAGAGGTGTCTGAAATGTCATTTATATTTTAATATATATTATAATTCTGCTGCTTGTTTTCAAGGAGTGTTGTCTTCTTCACTGATGTGGTGAGTAGGTCCTGGCTGGCATCAAGCACCCACACAGCCATTTGCTCACTCGCCTACAACGATGGAGAGAACATGGGAAGAACAAGAGAATGTTCTCTAAAAAACCTCATGGGTCAAAATAAAGACAGCAAAGTCTCTTACCATGTACTCTCACAGGCAAAACAAACTTGACTTGTGGAATTTAAATGACTTTATTGACAATTAGCATTAAAAAGTTAATTACTGAGTTGAGTTTGGAAACAAAATCCCCACAAACATTCAAAATGCTTTTCTTCCTCATTTTTCAAGCTCAGCTTCACTCCTAGGCTCACTTCACTCCAGGCACCTCTCCTCCAGCCATGTTGTTACTGTGGGTCACATTCAGTCCCTCCAGTGCAGCAGCAAATGGCACAGGGGTTGGGGTCAGAATGCAGTGATTTCTCTGCTGTTCTTAACTCTTTTCCTACGTTCCTCTGCTGGTCCTCCAAGGGCTGCAGACCCTGCAGTACCTGCATTGCCATGGAGAAGCTCCCACTCACCTGACGTTGTTATTCCCTTGTTCTCTCCTCTGGCCCCTTGTCTTCTGCCTGTCCAATGTTCCTGCCCCTTCTTAATCGCCCTTTCCCAGAGGTGCCACCATGTGGTCTCAGTGGCTCAGCACTGGACTGAGGTGGGTCTGTTGACAGCTGACAGTAGTGTAAGAGAACAGAGAAGAAAAAAATATTGTTATATTTTTCTTAGGTGTTATGTCCAAGTCTGTCATACTCGAAATACATTTAGTTTCAGTCTCATTTTGAATGTGAAGGAGCTGGGACAAGTTACAATGAAATCCACAGTGACTGTTACAGGCAGCAAAGAGGTTGATGTGACCAAACCACTGGTGACCAAGAAGCTCTGTGAGCCAGTGCTGTGCCAGTCTTTCCATAGAGTCTGTTGAGAAGGGCATCACACCTTACTGAGGTGTGTGCCAGGCTCTGACCAGGACTGGCTTGCGTTTGGCTGAGCTGAAAGACAAGCAGTGTGAACCTATGAGTGCCTGCACCATCTACACTGGCTTTGCAAACATATTTTGGCTAAGGACACATCAAATGTTTGTGAGCTGATACACGTGATATTCTGATTTATGGCTTTAGTACAAAGACTCTCATTCCTAGTGTTAAAATATTTTGGTCTGGAGAAAGTGATTTACAAGACAAGCTGTTTAATTAGTGCATGGGCAGAGACAATCTGTTCTGAGAATAGTTGGCAGCATGGGGAAGGGCACAAAGTTAAGAGTAAGTGAGGGGAACAAAAGGAATATTAAGTAATGTGTTTTGTTTGAAATGTTTTTTCTCTACTCCAAAATACAGAGCCTTTTGGAGAGATGAGGACAGCATTTCCCATGCAGGTATATTACACTACCTCTAAAAATATGCCATTGGTCATCTAGCAAAAAAGGTTGCCAGCTTTCCTGGAGCCTTGGGGAGATCTGTCAGGAATTCAGAAAAGGAAAAGTTTGGAAGATGGAGAAACCATCTGAGCTCACTGTGAAGCAGCAAGTGTTCCAGTGCTATTTTTGGTTTAGTAGTACTGTATACTGGGAGAGCTTTCTATGAAATGAGAGGTGACACTACAGAATCTTGGAATAAGCTTATATGAAATATGCTGTTCATGGAAATATATATGTTCCACATATTGATAGATGACTGTAGATTCTTTTGATTCTCTACTTAAGGCCTCCTGCTCCTTTTTCATAGGAATATATCTCAGGCCTGTGGTCTCAGTTTGTAAACTTAAAAACACAGTTTGGTGCTTTTATTATCAACCATCAGGTCAGAAAAATTATACCTTAGTTAATTCACCTGAAGAAAGCAGGAGACATAAAATAATCCCCTATACTGGGCCAGAGAGAAAAAGAATGAAAGTAAAAAACTCAAGGTTTATTTTAACTCCTGAAATTATTAGGTAAGACCAAAACTACTAAACCCCCTATATATATGATAGAAAATTAGGAAAAAGCAAAGCTGCAGTTACTGATGGAACAGCTGGATAAGAACTAAATTCCACTGATAAGGGTGTTTTCCTTACTCTGTCCTTATCCCTTTTGGCACTAGAGCAGATTGACAGTAGGTTTTTTGAATTCAAGTAAGCAAGATGACATCAGTAATGTTGCCAGTTTAGCACGTAGCTACCTTAAGAATAAAATCAGCACTGCCATTGGAAAATGGAAATGACCCTGGTGAGTGCACAGAAAACTTGCAGTTCTTAGATTCTTCGATTACTTCTTTGATGTTTTCCAGATTAGTTCTAGGTGGGTTTAAATTGGTCTCATTGGAGGGCACTAATTTTTTTATATTTGCTAAATTATATTTATATTATCTGCTTCATCACTGTGGAAAGAACTTGTGGATAAACAAATTTAAAAAGAAAAAGAGTGGAAAACATCTATTTTAAAGATTTACTTAAACAGCTACAAGATTAGCTACCTTTCCTGGAGGAAGGGGTTTGTTATTATTTATTTTTGACACCTATAGACAATTGTGTATTCATGCCACAAAATGTTTTCAGATAATTTCTTAGCCTGGTAGAAGTTTCTCAGCTGTTTGACAATGCTTGGCTCCAAGCTGAAAATACTATTTAAAGAGAAATTTGCATGAACTTATTCAGACTTCTCAACCTTTAGTGTTATATAGAGTGATTATTTAATTATTTCTTTCTTTCTTTCTTTCTTGATTTTAATAATGACTTGGTGTAACACTGCAGTGGATTACATTTTTGTAGTATGTCATTATTACAATGTACATATTTCATTAGTAAGTACAATTATGTCTTAGCATTTCTTTCATCTGTAGCAGTTAGACTCTTCTGTGAATGTCCTCTGAATGCATGCCTAACTGTAAAAGACCCCCTTTTCACATCTATTCTGCATTTCATGTGTTGTTGTTCATTAAGTAATTCTTTTCATGAGTCCTGCTTTTGTGCTCTTTTCAGAAGCTCTAAAAATGCTATGCCTGATTCACCATTGCCTTCTGCCTTCATTTGTGCCCTCAGCTGCTCTGCTTTTGTGTGAGTGACAAAGGTGCACAATAATCATGAGTCAGGCCTTTTACAATCCTTTCATTAACATTGTTACCATTTCTACTTAAAAAAGCCAACCACCTTTGGCTGAGTTTATCGCTCATGAACAAGGCGATGTCCCGAACATTTATTATTGATTTGAAGGCCATTCTTTTTGTTCATGTCTCTCTCATGAGACAATTCTGGCACATACTGAAATGCATTTTAATTTTTGCTATGTGGGGACTGGAGGAAGAATTACTATGCATAACTTTGATGCTGAGCAGCTCCAAATTACTTTTTGTTCAAGGATTCCCAAGAGACACTTGTCTCTTAACTTCCACAAGGCAAGGTTTCTGACCCTTCATTTTTACATATCAGGAAACTAAGGCATTTAGTAGAGGTAAACAAATCGCATTGGTCAAACTAGAAAATAAACATCAATTTGGTTAAATCCTCATTCTCATTGACAAAAGGCAAGGGTGCCAATGTAGAACACTATGTAACATCCATGTGATCTGTTCTTTTCCTTTTACTACTCATTCAATAAGTCTGAAATCCTGCAATTGTGAATGTGTGTCCATACCCCTTCAAGAAGATAGATCATCCTTTGGTATTTTAGCAAAATACTCAAAACGGCTCTTTGGAAAAAAGAGGCAATAAGGAATGAATTCAGATTTTATATTTTTATAATATAAATTATAATATTATATAATATATTATAATATTATATTTATTATATTTNTAATATTCCCCTTGGTACTTGGAAGTTTGTTTCATGTCTTGTATTTGGCATTATATTACTAATCTTATTGAACTATTTCTATTCATCCACACACAGAAAATAGTGCACACACACACAGATAAAATATTAAGTGTAGGGATGATCTTAAACTGTTTCAGAACTAAAAGTATTTATGAAACATGACATATTTATGCTGTCTGGTTCTGAATGCATCCCAGATCAGGGGTGTACTTAACAATGGTCTGACACTGCACCTCTAAAAGAAATGCTCCTGTTTTAGGGGAAGCACAGTATTGCTCACAAGCTGGTTAGATATTAACCAGTTCAGGCAATATCCCTTCTGTATATTACAAAGATAACTTCTGAGATCTTATTTCCTGTGTAGGCAATGCCTTAATCTGAAATGAGATCTCATTTCTGGGTTAAAGAAGATGTTTGATTTAGAAAACTAATTTGGAAATATGACTTACAGTGACCTCCACATTGCTTTTCCAGAATAAATAGAGAATTTACACTGCCACTGAAATTAATCCATGGTAAGGTTTCTAGTAATTTACAAGTTTCTCATGAAACTTTATTGTCTGCTGAGTTTATTCACAGCAGACAAAATCTGAAATTTGCCAGAGTCAATTGTGTTAATCCAGGCTTGCATCAATATTAATAGAAACAAAATCTAAGTATATATTAAATAAATTGAGAGTTTATAATTTTTAGGAGTGTAAAATATTACAATTACACTGTCTATATTTGAATTCAGCTTATAGAAGCCAGTAACACACACTCTTTGTTCATGAGCTTTCCAGTGTGGATTTACATAGGTAATTTTATCTAAGACTGTTTGATATTTGACATAAATCCTTTTTTTTCTGGAGTAAACCAATAATACAGCTTTCTATTTTTGAAAAGGAGATTTAACCTTCATATTTGTGAATGAAAGCTGGAAATCCTGAGTCTAGAAAACCCAAAGCATGAATTATTTGTTCATAAAATTGCAGCTTTTCAGTGGGAGAAAAGGGGTTTATTTTCATTTTAATCTTGGTCCTGTTTGTTGAATGCTTGGTGCTGGTGAGGCAATGTGGAGGTACACATACTTGTACAGAGATGTGAATGTGCACTTTTTGTTACGCATTGAACCTGATATGGAGCATATTGATGCCTTTCTGAAGCTCAGGAATGTTTTTCCAGGTGGTGTTTTTGGTAGATTAGTCGCTTGCTAGTGCATACAAAATGGGAATCATGATAAACTGGGGCCAGACATGGGGGTTTGTTATGACCATGGCAGGACTCTCACTAACAGGGAGAGAGGGTTGTAAAGGCAGAAGGAGACATACCAGGTCACACCAGCATAATCAGTTTGTCACTCACACAGAATACAGTTCCAGAAATCCACTCAAACTTTTTTTTCCCTGTTTTTTCCTTTTTCTAGAATAAACAAGTGAGTCAAACGAAGATCCGGGTGATCTCCACCATCCTCTTCATCCTGGCAGGCTGCATTGTCTTTGTGACCATTCCTGCTTTCATCTTCAAATACATCGAGGGATGGACAGCCTTGGAGTCCATTTACTTTGTAGTTGTTACTCTGACCACTGTTGGCTTCGGTGACTTTGTAGCAGGTGAGCAGCTTTGAGCCAAGGTGCTGTTCACAAGGGCCTTGGCTCTTAGAATTTGATTTCTGTTATAAAGAGGAAGCTCTTCATGGTGTGTTATATTCCAGTGAAGTGATGCCAGGTGTTTCTGTTGGGGTTACTGTGCAGTACAACACCAGGCTGATTTAAGGTCCAGGTGCCTTGCCATTTGTAGATTGTGAGCCTTCAGCAGTGTAGATAACGGGAGCCTGGAAAGTCCTGATTATCCTTTATCATGCAATGAATTATGCAAAAGTAAAATTACTTTCCCATTGAATTAAAGATTTGTGTTAGTGCATTAGCACTCAATCTGAGGCTGACTGCAGAAGCAAGTGAAGCCCAAATGATGAATGGTGTAAGACTTTACAAAGGACAACTGAGCCATAGGTCTGTAGAATTCTCTGCAGCATTTCAAAACCTCCATTCTGTTTCTTAACCTTAGCAAAAATTTTGACATTGCTTTTGCCCTGTTATGGAAAACTCTCATAGGAGAGAAGGGCTAACGGGGTATCTATCTCAGTGCTTGGAGGAGACTCTCCAAGATTAATACAGTATGAGCAGGAACTATAAATATCTACCCATATACAATTTCCAAAGAGGGAATTGAGATAGTTGGCTAGAGAGACAAGAGATACCTTTTTTTCCCCCCACATACCTGCTAACAAAAAGGTGGTTAAAATAAGTGGATTTTTCCCATCAGTGCATGACCCCTACTCCTCATTCCTGTTAGTGATCCTAATTAAAGGTATTAAGTTTCCTGTGTTAAAAACAGTCACATTGTGCTTCTTAGTCCCTATAAACAGAATGAGTTAAAATCATCAAATAAAACTAGAAAATTTTCTTTGCTGAAGAACAGTAGACAAGTCCTTTTTGTAGAGAAGACTCTAATCCTCCTTTTTATGACATACTGACATAGAAGACATGAATTATTGAGAGAAAAAAGTCCCTGAACAAAGAAAGACCCAGATATAAAGAAATAAAATTTTACGAGCATTCAGTTACAGAAGTGATTGTGTGAGCTTTGTCCATTTTAAATACTTAGACTTTTAAAGGAATTAAATGATATTTGAGGTATCACAGCGTGAAATAAAAACAATTTACAACATTTTTCTTAATAATGCCACATTTCAGTATTGTTTAATAATGTGATAGTAAAACAGCTCTGAATATTAAATTGTTCTGTATGCACATGATTAAGAGAATGTAATCCACAGCTGGGTGGCTACTAACAAGCAGGATTTTTCAAAAATCATATGAAAGATCCTGAATAAGAAAACTTCAGAGGCATTTTCATGATAAGAATTTAAGGCAGGTGATCACCAGGAGATTTGGGGTTTATTGCTGGTTTTGAGGGAGATTTTCTGCCCCTTTTCTTTTCTGCCGCTTTAATCTCTCAGTTATCTCTGTTCCTTTGACAGCAAATCAAAAATACTTTATCTTAATGGTTAAAACAGCATCAATGAAGCTGTGCTGGCTTATTCCACCTAGAATAAATCCCAGCTCTTGGGAAAATGGGAGGTTTTTGTACTATCGTTGGAATTAAAATTGTGCATGGAGCCTGAAAAAACGGAGTATCTGATAGGCTGAAGAAAATGGTCTCATATTTTCTCAGTCACCTGATTACTCTGCAAGATAGACCTAGACAATCTGTTTCCTAGTGAGCTTCCTCAGGGACATGTATGATCAGAAGAGGCTTCTTGTACCATAGCAACAGCAGTCCCTACCTCCCATTGTTTCAGACTCTTAAAGACTGGAAAAAAAGAGTGTGATTCATGCAGTCTATGGGGAGAGATTGACATCAAAACCAATATTTGGATCACCAGTTCTCAAATGTCTGACCTTCCATGGGGGCGTTCAAACACTGTAACTACATTCATATTGAGTCTTGATAAAATTAAAGAGTCATAGTAATGCCTCAGATTGTGAAAAGCAAAAGGGAAAATGCTGAACTGTGTTGTCTGCTGGTTTGAACAAGGAAAAACCCTAAAATCTCCCTGCAGTCGTACAGAGGTATAGGTATCTAGCTCTTTCTAACCAAGGTTGGAGTACAGGAAATATACAGTTCTCTGCTTGAGTGTCCTGGTAAGCTTGCTCTTCGGGCAGGGATTTACACAGGCACCACCAAGGTGATATTCACCTGCATTGAGGGATATGGCAGTGCCCATGGGGCTCTGCAGACTCATTGACTTCCACTCAGGGCTGTGCCTGCCTCTCACTGGCTCTCATTCTTGCAATGCACATAGAAGTGTGATGGGACTGAGAGTCTTGAAACTGAGGTTGTGGTTGCTTTCTTTTGTAAAAATGTCTGCATATTACTCTGTAGAAGGCAGCAACGTGGCTGCTACCGCACTTATTGAGGGTCTACCTCGTCCGAATGTCTCACTTCTTGTTTTGCCAGCTCATCCAGAGACTTGCATGAAGAACAATATATTTGTTGCTTGGTTTGATCCATATCTCCTATGGACTCACTGGCCAGAGAATGTGAAATTCCTCTGGATGATACCAAGGCATACTGTATAGCCTTATTTTCAGGGCTAATGCATGGCTGGCTTCCTGTCAGATACCCCGATTTGGAAGACAAAGCTACATTTTTTTTTCTGCCCATAGATCTCCCAATCCTTTAGCTAAACCCAAAAAAGTCTGGAAACTCTATAGCTTAAGGGGGTTGTTCTGTAAATTTTCTCTACTGTGAGGCATCAGGCAGTTCAGAATAAGGAAGACTAGCTGTATTAAACATTTTTCTTGGACGTGTTTGTGCTGTTGCAAGTACTATCAAAGTAGAATTTCAGAGCAATTTCATAAGCAATACAAAGGGAAGTGTTTACTGAGTGCTCTGGCAGGTCCCATAGCAGCAGAACATTAGGTAAGTTTGAAGACTTTTTAATTAAAGCAGTCTGGGTTCCTCCCATCTGATCGGCTTGTTGTCTTATTATCAGAACTACAGTGCTGTTGACAAGAGTTAAGAAATACTTTTAGGCATTTTTCAGAATTGCAGATATTTTGTAATAATTTTGGCACTTCACGAATTTAAAGCACAAGTATTGCTATTTCAGGAGGAAATTCTGACATCAAATACATGGAGTGGTATAAACCCTTAGTGTGGTTCTGGATCCTTGTTGGCCTTGCCTACTTTGCTGCTGTCCTGAGTATGATTGGAGACTGGTTAAGAGTCCTGTCCAAGAAGACACAAGAAGAGGTATGATCAGTAATTTGTCAGTGGTTTGTTGTTTTACGAGAGAGATTTAAGTGCCTGATTCCTGCTTGTCTAAATAAGGATGCTGCTCTGCATGACCAATGCTCAATATGCCCTGTGGTTTATTTCACTGTGTGCCTTTGGTATACATTTAGCTCTGATCTTTAGCTCCTTCACAAAGGAAGAGAAAAAAGCAATGCAAGCAACCAAGGTTGTTACACCTCTATCAGTACTCAAAAATACACAGGACTCATTAGTAGAATTGCAATTATGGAATGACATGTCAGCCTTTACTCTAAAACTAGCTATGAAATTGTGCTAAAAATGTCAGTGTTTTCTCCTTAAAAATTAGGAGATTTTCCTGTCTTTTCCTATGCCGGGGAATATGGTTCTGAATAGAAGTTTAGATTCAGCTTCTTTACTGTGCACTCTGTTTTTAAAACTTGGAGAAACTGAGTAGTCAGTATCAAGGGGAGCATGACTAAATTCACTCAGAATATGCCCTCCATGATTCAATGAGGTACTGCTAATGCTTCACTCAAATCCGTGTGAAAGATAGAAAGGCAATTGCCATGACTCTAGAGCTGAAGCCTGTGGTGGAGGATGTTAGTAATATAATTTCAAATTTTAAGGCAATCTCCTCCTGGTTTACTAGCAAAGCTTATCTGGCAGGGTCAACCAAATAGCAGGCAAAATTTGGCAGGGGGGTAGTGCTGTTTCTAATTTTTGAAGGCATCTGCACCACCCACGGCCTGGTGCATCCCCCAGGCATCTCCATTAATAAAGGGGACTGCAGAGAGTGTGGCTGTTCTGTTGATCATCAGGCACCTACAGTGGGGAATCTGGTCTCCCCACATGGATGCAAGATGCCTTCTGCCACAGTGCTAATTGGACACCTGCACATCTGGCCTGCAGAAAAAAGATGACTCCTTGTGGGTTATTGGATCCAAAAACTTGAGCTCAGTCTGCAACAGCACAAGCAAACCATTGACTGTGTTGGGCTCCTGCAGACATTGTAGTCCTGAATCTGTTCTTCTTTAGCTGAACTTTGAGAAAGGCCTGTTTTAACTGAAATATCACTTGGTCATTTATCTTGATTTTTTCATTTTGGAAGGCAAATTTATTGAAAACAACCATCAACTGGTGTTTTATTCCTGGCCATTATTCCAGCTTCCAGTGCAAATGACTAAAACAGAGAAAGATAGCAGGACATTCAAGGATAAGCTCATAGTGCCCATAATGAGTGTGTGTTGAACAGATGGCTTGAGAGTGTGGTATTTGGACAGCTGTGCAATGGAAACCTCCATTAAAGACAGCTACATTTGTCCCTGAAAAAGAACCCTAGACTGGAGGAGTCAGAGGGCCACTTGAAATTATCTAATGGGTATTTAACATTAACTGCTCAGTGACTCTGTGATGCTGAATAGAACCTTCAGTTGGACTAAACAGCTGCATCCATGAGCAAAACAGGAAAACACATTCCTCTGCTGGTGCACTGGTTGTTGTGCTGCTCTGAAGTGTATTGGTTTAACTATATGTGATTAACTTTGCCCACTCTTGACCATCTACTGCTGATATTATGAGTCAGGAATTTTGTTCTTATCAAGGATAGATTAGCATGAACATGTCCCATCACATAGCACAGCTATAAAATATGTGGGATGGCAAAGTGACACAGGCAGATGAGTTCTGTCTCAAAAGCCATGAGTTGGTGTGTTTAGAGTTTGCCCAGTGTAAGCCCTTTGCTTCTGAAGTTTAGGTCCAGACGGATGCAGTGGAGATGGGACCACTCCCCAGATAAGAAAGATGTCAGATAAGAAAGCGCTTGTTCTTTTGTTCTACAGGAAAGATTTTACTTTGATTTTTTTTTAATTTTTAAAATTAATTTCTCTTTCTTCATGTTGTAAAGGTGGGAGAAATAAAAGCCCATGCAGCAGAGTGGAAAGCAAACGTGACAGCTGAGTTCAGAGAGACTCGGAGGCGGCTCAGCGTGGAGATCCATGACAAACTTCAGCGGGCAGCCACCATCCGGAGCATGGAGCGCAGGCGCCTGGGCCTGGAGCAGCGAGCCCACTCCTTGGACATGCTCTCTCCAGAGAAGCGCTCTGTCTTTGCCACCTTGGAAACAGGACGCTTCAAGGCCTCCTCTCAGGAAAGCATCAACAACAGGCCTAACAACCTGCGCCTCAAAGGGTCAGAGAAGCTCAACAAGCACGGGCAGGGGGCATCTGAGGACAACATCATTAACAAATTTGGATCGTCTGCTAAAATGACCAAAAGGAAAAACAAAGACCTCAAAAAGACCATGCCCGAGGATATGCATAAAATTTATGAGACCTTCAGAAACTATTCCTTGGATGAAGAAAAAAAGGAAGAGGGGACAGAGAAGATGTGTAATTCCAAGAACACTTCTAGCACTACAGTTCTGACCAACTGCATCCAGCAGCACTCAGACCTGGAAAATGGAGTGATTCCCAATGAAGCCAAAGACAGGGAGCATAAAAACAAAGTGTTACTTTAAGACAGAAGTCAAATGTAAAAGATGCTTGACTTGAATTTAACATTGTTGGTGTTTTTATATACATGTATATTGAGACACGTGCCTTAAACAGACTCCTTATTCAGTCTGAATTATATAGCATCGAAGATTTCACTGTGCCATAAAGACTCAAGCTTGCTCTGCCAAAACAAATCAGGAACACAGCACTGCAAAATGGCAACAGAAAGCTACGCACATGGAAATTTCAGCCTGTATGGGATTACCAGGGCAAGACACAAAGGAAGGGATTGAACCATGGCAGTATCACCAGAGGGCTCCTACCATGGTGTGATATTAGACAAAGGGCAGCTATGCAAGAAGAGCCTATGAAAGGGATGAAAAACAGTGCATCTTTGTAATGGAGTATGCATCCACAAAGCCTTCCCCTGGTGATTAAAAAGAGGAGAAATGATTGGAGAGAACTAGAAACTTTCAGTAAGGCTTAGTTTATGTTTTGGCACGTGATCCAAGCTAGATTTTTTTTTTCCCTATATTTGAGTCAGATGCATTACCTTTCTAAATGCCAAAAGAATGTCCATGGACACAGCCAGCAGCTGAGTGCTGGTTGGGAAATCAACATAGACATAAGTAACGGTTGGATTGCTCTTATCAAAAAAAAAAAAAAAAGAAAAAAAAAAAGAAAAAAAAAAAGAAAAAAAAAAAGAAAAACAAAATATAAAAAATATCTCTGTGGGTATTTATCTTAAGCAATGAAAAGAAAAACAAACAAAAAAAAGAAATGGATTTTTTTCTCATGTAGGAAAATTCAATGTAAAGTCACAGCAAGAAAGTACACATGAAGAAAACAAAACATCTCATGCTATGTTGTTTAAAAGAAGAGAAACATCAATTTAATGATATTTGGATAAAAGTATAAAACAGTGGGCCAACTTCTTTTTTTTTTTAAGAATTTCTCATTCACACTCTCTACCACTGAAAAAACCCCTTCTATTTTAATGCTGTAAGACTATAAGGACAGAAGGGAAGCTATAGATTTTGCATGTCAGCAAACTGCTGTTCTCTAGATGAATCTGAATTTTTAAAAATAGACATAAGAGCATATATGTGATTCAAATGAGGGCCAGGGCTACTATAGAATCTCAGGGCTCTCTGCTCCCTTTTGCTGGGTTTGGTTTAGACATAAGCTGCTGTCATAATCTCAGAAAAAAAAAGAAAAAAAAGAAAAAAGAAATTTAGGAAAAGATATTGTGGTAATCTTTTAAGTGCTTATAGCTTTAAGTGCCATTAATGCTGTCATATTTTGTAACTTTTTAAACAAATATTTTGAATTATTTGGTTTATTTCCTTTCAAGTACTATTTTTGTTGGAAATTTGCTATCCCTTTTATTGATAAAACTAAACATGAGCTCTCTGCATTTCTAGACTAAAGTGAAATTTAACTAAACTGTGGGCATTTTTAAAAAATCCTTTGTGCTGTCTGGGCATATGGATATGAAAAATAGAATTGTGTCTAGACTTCACAGTAAATTTTTGAAGAAAATGCTGCAAAATAATTAATGGGAATTGCAAAACATACTGAATTTTTTATAGTGTCAGCCTGTGGGCTGTTGGTGGGCCATTGCAGATAAAAGATTTTGCATGCTGGAAATGAGATACACGTGATTGTACCAGCAATGCTTTCCCTGAGCTTTCACAAAATCCTAAATATTCTTGCAATTCAAACTGTAGGCTTATAGGTAAGGTAAGCATGGATGTTGATTGCAGAGACTCTTGCAAGCTAGTCAAACATGCAGACATCCACAGGTCATACAGACACGGACTTTTGGAATTGCATGCCAATGTCTACATACACAAAAATGCATGTATTATTCCCTGATACTTTCTGAGATTTTATGCACAGTAAGACAATTCAAAATTAAACAGGCCACCACAATTCAAGATTGCTATGGCTATGAATGGAAGCATGGCAGTGTGAATGCAGATTCTGAGTATACATATTTGCATATCTAATGACTCTGCTGGATTTGCAGGAGTGAGCCAAATTCCACTAGCGCAGAGGAGGAAAGAAGTTTTTAGTTTGTTGTGTCTGCTGGTTCACTTCTCTTAAAATGTCTTTTCATCTTTCCAATTTCATTATCTATCTGAAAATCAAGGATGAAAAAGCAATGTTTGAGAAATTTCAGCTCATTTTGGGTTGCTCTATCTCAATAAGATCCAAGAGAAATTGAATTCTGCTTACTTCACCAGTGAATCTCTTAAGGTGCAGGGCTGCACTCTGGCTTCACCTTACCAGAGGCAGGGCAGTAAGCTCAGTCCCCGGGGAAGGTTCCACTTAAGAACTGCTGTGGGTTCTGGAGACTTTTTGTGCCAGACACGCAGATGGTGGCTTATGACCATCCCCAGTTGCAATCCTCCTCAAGCCCCAGGCAGACACCAGCAAGGTGCAGGTCTCCTCAAGCCCTGGAGCTCTTTAGCCTGCCTGTTACTGCTGATTTTGGGCAGGCCTTGAGTGCCACATATGAGCAAATGTTCTGAAGTCTCATCCATGAGCATCACTAATTCTGTAGTGCCAGGATGGATGAAGCATATCTGGATGTACCAAGGCTATTCAGATTTGGTGTTTTATTGGTAGGAGGTTAGGAGTGAAAGCTACAATTTGGATTTGCATTTGAATTCCAGAAAAGGTTTGGAAGTGCTGAGACATACAATTTGGGTCTGAGAATTGAAGTGATGCCTTGTTACATCATCCTGTGCTTTGCATCTGTGGAGGATCTGGCACCCAAAAGGATCTCATCTGACTCTGAAAGCATGCAATACATTCAGTTTTGCAACTAATTCTCCTTGGTTACCAAATGCCAAGATCAACATCATTCATGTAGAGTTATCTGTTCTTCAGATGAGTTCTTACAAAAAACACTTCCCTGCAATAGAAAAGTTCTGCCTAGTCACACAGACATCTGTAAGGATATGGGAGATGCATTTTCAGTACATGAATTATAAAGTTTAGCCATAGCCAGGGCATTTCTTCTGATTAGGGTCAGGGAGAGTAAAGTCTGCCTTGTATGAATTGTCTGTGTGAGCAGGGAGTTGTACAACAGGAAAATCACAGAAAACAAGTCAACATGGAGAAGTGAGGAGGCAAAATTTGTTGAGCAAACTCAGAACTTTTTGCTCTGATGCAAGAGGTCAGTGACATCTTGGCATGGTTTTAATCTTAACTTTCTGAGTTCTCAGTGTGTGCCCTGTCCAGATTCTTGGGGGTGATGGTGTGTGTGTCTCATTCTAGTTTCTGTGCAGCCATGCTGTGCAGGAGCCCCAGGCTGACATTTTATCAGCTGTTTCTTCACCATCCCCTGGTTTGGGATATCATAGTTCAGGGACAAAAGGTGATGCTCAATAAACTCTCAGTGAGATACTGAGCAGAGCATTTGATAACCTCTAATATGAAAGCAAAACACTCTCTTTCATTCCTCTCCATTTCTGTGTCTGTGAAACTTGCTGAGAAAGTTGTCAGGCTATGACAGTAGTAAATATTTTCTGCTAGATGATTGCCTATTAAATACCTCAATATACATAATTTTTATTATAGTATGGAAAGTGCAAATGGTATTTTTCATAGGGGGTCAGACAGAAATATCTTGACAGCTAAAATGGCATTTTAATGAGCTAAATTGCTCTTCCCCTTTTAAAGGGTATGAGCTTGGTTTTATTCCCCTTGGTTTTAATTGTCTGCAACAGCTTGAGAGAATCTCAGTTCAAACATCAAGTGTTTTTATGGCTAAAATTCTCATCCTCTGGCATTTAGTAACACTTGTAAAAAACTTATCATGTTATTTCTAATGAAGTGGTTCCACCATTATTTATTTTAGCAAAAGTAGTCTGAACCATATCCAAAATGTCTTTCTCTAAATTAGGCCCATTCCCAGCAGCCTGAAAATAAGAAGTCAAACAAAAGGGTTTGTTTACTTACATCAACTGTCTGATCCTGCCCTGAGCAGAACATGACTTGACATGGGAATTGGGACCAGAAAGAACAAAGGAAACATGGATGTTCGGTAGCTGCAGCCCTCACACATAGAGGATGGCTCAGCTGCTGTATCCCTACATCTTTCAGCTCTGCAGTCCCACTTTCCCCTGCCTTGTGCAGGAGAATTCTGCTATGCCATTTTGGGAATCCTTCTGAACCACTAACCATCATAAGTATTGCCAAACTTGTGCAGATACTGGTTTTCAAAAGATTTGTAATTTCATTACCACTTAATAGGGAACATTATTTCTAATAAATCCTAGAAATAAAAGTAAATAAAATACAATAATCTCCCCCTTCCTCCACTGATTTATATTCATGAAACCTGATTTGGATTGTGGCCATGAAATTATAAATCACCCGAGCTTCTGCTGCCTGGCTTTAGGATGTCGCTAGTACCAGTCTGCTTCCTCCAAAGCCATTATTGGACTATGCCAGAGACTTTCTGCAAAAATCTCTAACCCATAATAAATGAAATTATGTCTGAGTTCAGGTTATTAAAACCTTGTCCTTAAAAGCCCTTCATTTTTCTGAAGTATTTGTATTTATGCTGTACATGGGCTGTTTGTTTGCCAGCTTTGGTTTTCTCAGGGGTTTATTTGTGTTGTCAGGTTGCATGATGTCTGCTACTCTCACTTTTCCCATCTTCCACTAGAAATAAATTACAGGTAAAGACCAAGCATCATGTTATGTTGTGTACTAACCTAGAGCAGGAAGTCTCCTACTAAAAAGATATGAATTTGAAAGGTGACTGGGGACTTTTTCAGTCCTCCGTGTACATTTACTCGTTCTGAGCTATGTTTTGTCAAATCTAGGCCAAAATCTGCCCTGTAAGTCTGTGCAGTAAAGTGAAGCTTGCTTGTTATTTTTAAGCTTTTTATGGCTAAGGCCTGCTGTTACAACTCCTCTCTACTGTGCAATTTATACTTACTGGAATGGCATTATATCAATGCTAAACACAAATAAGCTCAGCTTCAGAAACAGTTCTCTAGGCATTTAAATATCAATGACAACACAAGACAACACAGATCTGTGGAATTCAAATAAAGGCTTGTAGATTAATGTATGAAACTGGTCGGCTGAAATGTATCACCAAAAAAATGTAGATCTGAAAATTCCTCTGGGTTGCTGAAATTTTCCCAAGGTCCCCGTCTCCTTTACTATCAGTAACAGTTACTCTCCTTAATACCATTGCTAAACTGGGCTGTATTTTTTCCTCCTGCCACTGCAAATGCAATTCATAACTGTTAATCTCTGTTGACTCGTGCTGTTGAAATCATCGAGGAAGCAGTTACAAAAGCTAATGTGGAGTTGTCATGATGTAGCCAGGGCACAGTCTGTGAGCTGGATCATGCTGGGATGGGCAGGTCGCCCCCAAGGCAAGCCTTGTGCCTTTCCCTCCTGATTTCTCAGGAAGCAGATGAAGAATGGCCCCATGCTAACACCCCTCACGTGGCACACATAACTGCCCCTGGCACACAGATTTACTGGTGGTGCCTCCTCGCTCCATGCAGGTAGAAGGGATCTTCTTGTGCTCCCTCCTCTCTGGTTACTGGTCATATCTGAGCTGTCTTATCACCCAGAAATAACTGGGCTGCTGCTTTTGGGGGAAAGTGGACATTTCTATGGCATTTAGCTTTTTGACACAAAGAGCTTTCCCTCCTGATCCTGAGAGCAAAGCAAATGCAGGTGATACTTGGTATGTGAGAGAGAATACTTTTGTCTCTCAAATACATTCTATCCCCAAAGTCCTTTTATTGTGAGAGCTGGATGTTCTCAAGGGGAAAGCTTATGGTGCCTGTTGTGAGATGTAAGCCAAACATACCAGCTTTCAGCCTACCATTTAACAGTTTCTCAGATCCTGGATTCATATAGTAGCTTTAATTAGAAAAAACCAGAGTTTGTGTCTAGATCATACCTTCCCAATAATTTAAATTTATTCAGGGCAGTGTATCAATGTAGTTTTAGAGTGATTTTTTGCCACGTTCTAATAGAACTTGATCTGGACCTTGGACAGTACTGAGAAACCACTATTAGTCATTTTTAGCTTTGTTTAAGAAAGTTTCTGAAAATTTGGGGAAATGTTTTTTGGGGATGCTGTTCTACTATTTTTTCCTGATCAGCTTCAAATTATACTATAAACAATCAGTAAAACCACTTGCAAGGATTTTCTATCTACTTTCTTGTCTCTGTCCTTCTTTCACTCTTTCTGTAAGATTCAATGGTGCTTTAGGCATTCTCAGAAAAATGAAAATTTCAGAAATGTCATTACCAGGGTGCAGAGCAGAATGTGCTTGTACCAACTTGATAAGTTTTGCTGCTATTGTCTTTATTTTATGATGTAATGTTTTAAAAGATTAAAAAAAATTGCAACAAAGACCATCCAGATGAAAACACTTTTCCTGTTTTTTTCTTTTCTCTTTCTGTTGTCTTATCATCCAGCAAGGGGAGAGGAACTGTAATTGACCTCCTCTTTTGTGTATCCCTAGTAAACTGTGGATTGCTAGTAACATCACTTTTGCTGGACCTTTGAGCTTGTTTTTGCCCCTTCTGCCTTTCCTCCCTGGTTGATGATCCAGATTCCCATATTTCCTATGTGTGTAATTTGGGAAGCCGTGGTGCTGGGCTGGTTTCAAAAGAGAGACACAAATTTCCAGCCATACTTCTACTCAGCCATTTCTGCATTTAGTGACCAGTCAATACGGTAGCAAGAATCAGAACTTTGAGGAGGCTCTATTTCTCTTTCCTAGTTTCTTTACATAGAAATTATTTGCCAGGATGACTGGAAGAAGCTACAGATGGAGAGATGAGGTGAAGATTTTTGACCCTGAGAAGCACAGACAAGGCTGGGGTTGTCTTTTACTATGAATTCTTTCATCTTTTTGCAGCTTTTTTGATGTTTCTGTGTTCAATACTGTCTATGTTGGGCCTCAGATTCCTTTACTGTCTTGTTTTTCTTTAGTTTGGGAAATTATAACATAGGCCAGTCCACTCACAGAGGGTGCAAACTCTTGAACTGTGGCTCCTTTTGCCAGCAAATCGAGGTGATGAAAAATTCCAGTAATCTTAGTTCATAGTTCTGCATAGTGAGTATAGAGAGCCCTCATGGCTGAGCCTTTGCTTGACTTTGAGGGAAAAAAAAAAGAAAAAACTTTCTCTGGACTGAGCAAAACAATCTCCCTTGTATTTGTGCTACTTTTTATACGCTGTTTGTGCTACTCATTTCATATGGATTCTTGCTACTTGTTTATTAACTGTGCAAGTCAATACAGATTTCCCCAAAGCTCACCTCCATCTCCAAAATTCTCTCTCTCTTCCCTTATAAGCATGAGTCTCAATTGGACCTACTTTAGCTACTCTATATCACTCTTATTTTTCATGCACAAATAGTTATTTGCATTTTCTAGTTCGTGCACATTCTGCTTGTTCACTTGATTTCCAGGTCCAGCTACAGCTTTTTGCTCTGACTTTGTAACCTGTTGCCTGGGATATAGAGAAGTTTCTGGAGTCCTCCAGCTAATTGACCTATTAGCAAACTGTCTCAAGTCACTGTTCCAAGATGTGATTGAGAAAAACAAAGAAAACAAGAAATCCCAACAGACCAGGAAAAAAAAAAAAAGGGTGGATGTGTGAAAAATCCTTTTTTTCTCCAAAATCTGTATGCAGGATGTTGAGGGTTGCACTATGATTCTTGCTGAAAAATTATTTTTGCAGTACATTCTGCTGTTTTGCATAATACCAACTATTTTTGAAACAAATCGTTACATGGTAGAAAATAAAGTTGCTTTAAAACAATAAATTAGTATATAATAATAACATAACATACTAAAAGTGAATAGTTCAGGAAGGAGTATGCCACAGAAATTTCACAGCACATTTTTTGGCTTGGCAGTTGTCACTGCTTTCTTGAAAAGCTTTAGATAATTTCCATGGGGCACCCTGGAGACTTTCCCCACTGTAGGAGACTGCCTCTGGGTCATCCCTTCCTTTCATTCTGGCACAAGGTGCTGATTTTTGTCTTGATGGAGAACTCTTTTGGCAGTGCCATTTCTGAAGCAGAGCAGTGTAAATGCCATCACTGAACCCAGTTTAAACAGGATGGATGGACACCAAAGCTTTGACTTGAAGCAATTAGTTAAATGGACCTGCGCCATTATTTCCTTCAAAGTATAATGATCTGACTGGGAAGAATAAAGCAGTAAATTAAGATTGTATTACATTCCAAAGCATGTGGTGACCGTGAATCTTGGTTGTGCATAGGAAGATCTTGCTTCCCCCTTGCATGAATATCTGGGCAGAAAAAGAGACACAAACAATTCCACAAAAGAATTGGGGCCTGTACATCTCTTCTTCCTATGAGGGTTTGTGGGAAAGAAACACCCAGTGTATTCCAGGGCATAAGCTGGGAACACTATGGTTGAAAAGGAAACAAAACAGCACATAAACTGAGACTGTTTTGCAAAGAGTCATTAAGTACAGACAGGAACCTCATGAGATCATTTTTATGATGTCAAATTACAGACCTGGGAGTGACTTTTAAGATGTTGCAGCAGGAAAAATAAGAGCCCTGGCAATCATTGTCACATCTGTTGGAGTGTGGAGAGGCTGGAGCAGGGCTGATCAATAACTCCTCCACAGTGAATAGAGCAGCAGGCGTTTGAGGGATTAAGCACAAACGAATGATGACTGTGTTTTGTAACAAGGCAAATAACAGACATTATCTGAGTAACAACAAGATTTCAGGTGTGCCTTAGGTGCCAAAAGATACAAGCTGTGCTGTCAGATTTACACCAAAATGTTGAATCCTCCAACCATGAGTGTCTATAAGACAACAGCCTATTTAAGTGTTTAGCCCAGACTCTATCCTAGAGCAGGTCCATCTTGTGGGGAATTCATGCTGTGCTGTGAAGCCAGTTATATTCCTTCATTTCCCTTTCTCAGTCTGATGTAGCTCAATTTGACAAACTAAACATGTTTTGTCAAGCTAAGAAAAAAAACCCCAAGCAACTAAATACAAAATAGCAATAAATATCCCCTTAAATGCTGCAGTTGTCACTTTCCCCCCTTGGATTCCTTCGGTACAGCTGCCTGCTGAGAATGATTTATAAAAGAATTTGTAATGTTGTTTAGAAACAGCAAATCTTGCTGTTTGAAGAAAGGTTGGCCTCCGGACTGCATTTCCTACGAGAAAGAAAAGAGGAGGAATATCTCTGAAATCTGGGCTTGTCTCAAACTGGAAAATAAAATTTTTACTATCTCATCCTGCAACTATGATTTTCTTTTTAGCAGGAAGTTATTTTATATTTCACAGCTTAACAAGAGCTTTAAATGAATAATTTCATTCCTGCTTTTGATTGCTTAAGTTTCCTGCCTTGCTAAGCCTTCACTAATCTATAAAAACAGGTGGCTTCCTCTCTGTACAATGGACCTCCCTCCCTCTGGCTGAGTACTAATAAATTAGTCCTGCCCACTTGCAATCCTGTATGAAGCAATTGGAGCTCCTTAGCTCTTATTTGGCAGTTCCCAAATAAGACAATTTAATGCAACTGTGAAAGTGGTTCAGGCTGTGCTTGGCAAGTTCTCTTGCCCATCATTAGTCACACATCTCTCCCTGTGTTTCTGATTCCTGCTTGTCTTTTCCTAACACCCATGGCAAGGCTTTTGCCTACAGTAAGTTTAATCTGAGTTCTCTGTAAGGGAGTTGCTAATGTATGTTTGTTTGTGTGTAAGGTCAAGCTGCGAAGGCCAAGAAAATGGAGGTACTTGCTGTAAATATGACAGTGACCATCGCATTTGCGGTCCTCAGGCTGTTTGTCTTAAGGAATGACCCCCTCTGCTGTGTGGATCTCTGTATATTGGTCTAGGCACACTTATCTGCTGTTAACGTGTAAAGTACACTTCCATTAATCATCCAGATGATGAGAAAATGAGTGCGCTGGGGATGCTCTTAGGTGCTGAGAGAAGTTATGAAGAAATAAAGTGTTTTATGTCAGACTTTGTAGCTTAATAAGAGGAAATAGTTAACTCTTTTCCTCTCTGTGTCTAGTGGTATTGCTTAGTTATTCAATCAGTTTGTTGGTCAGTCTGTACAAAGAATTAAAAGAAGACCTACAGGTGCTTATGGGACCCAGAGAAGGGACTTGTTTTTACGGTACTGTGTGGTTTGGAAAGGAAAACTGTCTTATAGGGAGAAAGCAAAGACTCTTTGGAGGAGGTTTTCATGTCCATTAATGTAATCATCAATAACTTGCATCAGTCAATGTGTATCTGGAGTGCAGAAAGTCAGAAAACGTTGGTTGAAATTTCAGCCCGTCGAGCCACAAATCCGGGCACGCTGGGGTCCCTCAGCCAGGCAAAGACACGAACGTGTCACAGCTGTGGGGACACTGCAGGGCCAGCTTCAAATGAGGAGCACTGCAGAGCAGGCAGAAGTGGGGTTTCTTCTGCTGTAATCAGGGCCCTTCTTTGGCATCTCTGGTCCATTTAGAGACAGAAGTACTCACTTTGTTTCTGAGTGTTTTAACAAGCATAACAGCAAAATCTTGTCATCTCACTGTAACAGAAATTCTGTTGTATTGTGATGGGTACTAGGAGTAGTTTTACAGAGAAGCAAACTCAGATAAATAATAAGATTTTTTAAAAAAAATTATTTTAGGAAAGTAAAATAGGAGTGAATTGGATTAAGGGATGCTATGTATGGATCAGACTTGAAATAGGGATTTGATCAAACATTAGATGCAAAATTGCACAAGGCTAGCAAAATACTATGACAAACCTGGGCTAAAGACAGACTGGAAAAGAGATGAACTCTAGGTAAAACTGGAGCTTAGAATTACTAATCTTTCCGTTCAAAGATAAAATAACCTCTGGAAGACAAAAAAAGGGGTGCTATTTGTGGGTCAAACCAAATTGAAGTAATATCTTCTCAGTGAAATACAAAAGAGGTAAAAAACCTCCAGTCAAATTAAATTGGAATTAATTATCTTTTCAATCTGAAAGCAAATGTCACACTTCCATTTAAAATGAACATTTCCCTGAAAGTTAGAGGAGCCATCTATTACTTCAAATGATAAAATAAAGGCTTATAAAGGGAAAAAATTGCTTTGCCTTTTTCTATTTTTTTTTTTCTTTCAGATGAATAATCAACATATAATTCAACTGAATTTGGTTTGTCAACCCAAATGAGAAGTCAGATGGTTTAGCCAGCAGGAGGCATATATGGCTCAAGAAGGGGCAGGCTGGTCCTTTCCTGTTGTACACTAAATCTCTGGGCAGCTCTGAAGCCTGCTCTCACCAGTGTGTGTTGAACACAGTCACTAAATCACTAGAAAAAACAAGCTCAAGTTTTGGAAACATAGATTTTCCCATTAGGAGTTTAATGTAAGGAACCAATTTTCAGTTGAGCAGCCAATGCTAAGGTTAGGGCATGTATGAACTCTTGATAATTTAAATTATTTTGGTAGCGTGTGCTACCTGTGTATGTATTAATTAATTAATTCTAGACAGAGGATGTTTCCTTCTTTGAGGCTCTGGTTTCAGCTTCATATGTACTTAATGTACTCTGTTGAATTTTTAAAGTCTCAGAAATTCCATGAAGCGCGAGGAAGGTGGGAGAATGTGAAGAGCAGAAAAAATTGTAGCATTGTTAGTGATGTGATTGATGTTAGTGATGATTAATATTTACTTTTTTTCCCCCAGTGGAACACTTCCTTGCCAGATCTTCTCATGTGCTAGGAAATAAAAATTAATTATTGTCAGAATACTAAGGAAATATCCTTATTCCTACTTCACAGCATTGGAAATGAATAAGATAATTCAGGTTACACAGAAACCTGTGTCCAAGAAAGGGTTTTAACTCTCACTCCTTCCTAGTGCTCTAGTAGATGACCAGCCATGCTTTCTTGACTACAGATGCAGCTTTTCCTATAAATAAACTGCTGGATTAAGCTTTGAGAGTATTCCATATACATTTTTTTTTTTTAATTAATTGCTAAATTGTTGTCAGGGTTTCACAAAACTGGTAGATGCCAGAGTTGGGATTGTCTATGCATCTTAATTCCTCTTATGTCTGCTTTATGGGACAGTCTTTGATTTACATCACCTCACACTTGTCATGGGGTTTCTGTCTCATGCCCTGTGTTCTGAGCAGTTATTGAGTGCTTTGTTCCCTCATGTTCACCACATAAGCCCTGGCCTTACTGGGTGCTCTTCCACCCACACTCTGAAGATTGATCTTTTCTCATGTGCTTTTCGGTAGCGTTAATCACGAGTGCATCAGGAATGATTCACAAGCACTGACTATCCTTCAGGGGTGCTGCAGGCAGGGAAGGCAGTGCTATTCCTCCATCAGAGGGCAGAATGAAGGACAAAAAGTGTCTTTCCATTAACACCATGGGGTCAGCCTGAGGAGTTTGGAACCTGAGATTTTACTGTAGTACTATGTAGCACTTTGGGATATAACAGCTTCAGGGATAAATGTCCAGAAAATGAGGATGAAATAGATTCTGACCACCTTAGAAAATCTTGGTTATATGGCTTGTTCAGCATTTCCAAGGAGAGAGAGGAGAAAGAATGTAGTTTTCTGTCATGGAATTTAATTTCCTAAACCAAGAGACCTCTTCTAGTTTCTGTATCAGAGTTTTTGAAGACATACCACATCCTGAAAGGAATCCAAGTGCTTTCATTAAAGCCTAAGCAAAATGCTTGAGGAATGACACTTAAGACTTTTTCCTTCATTCAACACAGAAGCTAGTATCAGGTAAGGCATCAAGAATGTTTGCTATTACAGCAACAACCTTTTAGATGCAAAAGAGGTTACTGGTTTTGTCCTAAAGTTCTTTCCAAGTTCTGAAAAGATTATCAGATAAATATGCTTGCATATCTTGATCTGTGTTGGAGCAATGGCAAAAGAGGAATCAATACATGAAGACACTAATTCATCTGTAAAAACGAAATACAGCATGGAGAGTTAAAGAAAAACAGTAGCATAATGCAAATATTTCCCTGGTAAGAGACAGAACTTCTGGTGATGTATTATGGATAGCCAGCCTTTCTGTGCCCTGGGTGTATTGCATACTGCTGCTTTGTTTTCAAGCTGTGGAGAAAAGTGAAAAGTACATAGAGAAGACCTTGGATGTTTCAGAAGATATTTCCTGTATGTACTTCAATTTAAATCCTTGTATAAGATCTTACATTTGCAGTAGATAGAACACAAAACACAAAAATCTCCACAATCCAATAGTATTTTGTGGTTAATCAGAAGCTCAATAAAAGGGTAATTTTCCAGTTGAACTGTTCCAGAAAGTCATGGGGTTCCAGGTTTCTAAAAAGGCCTTAAAGGGAGCACCACATGCATCTGTGACAATGAGATTCAGAAATTAGCCCAGTTTGCACTCCTCTTGCTTCAGGCAGAATTTTTATTTTGGTTTTGCAGCTACAAGACACCATATTTTGGAGGTTTTTTTCACCTTAAATATTTCATAAACTTCTCATGGATTTTGAGTAACTCTTTGATCAAAGATGGAAACAATGGCTCAGTTTTGGAACTGCCTATTGGACTGCCTTCATGGGCCATCCACTGAGTCCTCACATTCCTTAACATTCTGTCCTCACTTCCATCAGTTAATGAGAAACAAGAGAGTAGTTAGTGAGGGAGATCCTGAAATAGGGCACTTCTCCAGAGAGTCCTACTACACCAGCATCCAGTCTCCTTTTTTCCCCTACACTTTGGCTCTTTTTATCTTGCCAAGAGCAATATTTTTTCCTTTCCTCAAGTCTTGTGAGCATCAGATGTTACCAATGCAGATGTCATCAGTTCTTTCAGCTGTGCCACCTGGTGAAGCTGATACTCAGACCATGAGGGGTCTCTTGGTTTTGATATGGTCGGTTGTCCTGGCATGTGGAAAAGAGCAGGAGCTTCTGGCAGAAGAGAGAATAACAGGAGGGTATGAGGAGTGCCCTTCTGAGTCAGTCTGGCCTGTCAGGACCTAGGGAGTGGGCTCTTCAGTGTGCTCCAGTGCCTCTTCTGCTGCTCATGGAACACTCTTGCAGGAAGTGGGGGGCTCTTGTGTTTGTTTCCCATCCCAGAGTGTTCTCTGTAGTACATTTTCCTCTCAGCTTGATGCTTGAAGCTGTCCTGGAAGCCACTCCTGTGTACTAGATCTATCCATATCCATCTTCACCCATACCAGAGAAGTCCTTCATGAGCAGATACCCTTATGGAAACAGCTTTACTCTGAGCAGCAATCTCCTTTTCTTTTTCTCCTTTTGTTGTAGTTAGTTATAAGCTCAGGTAGATTTCACCCTATACTTTTTCTTCTTTTTCATTCTACAAAGGAAGAAAAAAATTGTGTTGAAGTTCCAAGGAAGGTATCCTTTTTTTCAAAATCAATTCCCATCACAGATTTTAGGGGGAACTGAATTTAGTTTGCACTTTTGTGACTTACATTAAAAACTTAAAATAGTGCAGCACATTTTGCTTTGAAACTGGGAATCTGTTGCTTGACCTCACTTGTTTATACTTCACTATTTCCTTCAAGTTGTACAGAATTATTTCTAAATAGAGTGCCAATCTTTGCTTTTTCTTTCGTGCACCTATTCTTCTGTGGCTTGTGATTAGTTATTCTTTTGTTATATGATTATTTGATTTTTTGCTTGTTTGTTTTAAATACCATAATAATGCCCCAGATTGTCCTCTGGCAACTCTATAAGATGCTACTTTTTTTTACTGGCTCTGGCAGACTGAGGTCTTGAAGTCTTTGATCTGTAACATCACAGAGTATTTTCTTTATTTCAATATCTTGTTGAAGGTCTGCTTATTAGAGGTCTATCAGCCTCAATAGGCTGTTTCCAGCTGAACTTCCTGTCATGGCTCTCACTCCATTGTCTCTGTGAGGCCCAAGTAAAATGCAGAAAAGCCTTGGTTGCATTAATTGTGCTGGGCTAATAGGGATAAGAAGTAGAAGGTATTTAGTTTTGCCAGTGCTTTGGCTTGGAATCACACCACAAAATGGATAGGTTTAATTACCAGTTTTATATAGCAACTTGTCAGAGTAGAACCACACTATCAGCCTGATGTTTCCCAGCTGCTTTAGAGATTGAGTCACTTCTGCATCAACTTAGTCCTTTCTAGGGCAAAAATATCATTCCCTGAAATGAAGAGGGCAGAATATATAAGGCTCATCCTGTAACTTTTTAATGTCTATTATAGGTATTGTAACTGGAAGGATTTCGAATGAAAAAATAATTGCCTTTTTTGCCCAGATCCAAAAGACCACATTTTGAAAACCTTTATTTCTGAATTCAGTAGCCTGTTAATCATGGAACAAAAGCTTTTCAAAGAGTCACGATTGTTGTTCCATAGATTTCTATACAGTAAATTTTTAGTTTTGAATTGAGGATGTGGCTTGGATTATTATTATCAAAGGACATTTCAATGCTTAATGAAAAATGTGGAGGAAGCAGGGGAATAAGTTTGGAATTTTACTTCTTATATAAGTAATTTAAATTTAATGTAAACATTTGTGAACCTCTGTGAGCAAAGAGGAATGGAGACATCGTTCACCCTTCAATCCCATGAGGAAATATTTGCAGCCATAAATTGCAAAGACATTGAAGCAGCATTTTCAAAGGCCTCTTTGTGCACCATGTTTTCATGTTTAGCTGATAACTGAGCATGGCAGAGACAGTGTGACACTTGTCAGGGAAGGGAACTGGTCTAGGGTACAATGGGGACTTCATTACAATATGGCAATATGTCTCAGAGGACCCACTGCTAATGGTGATATATAAATAGGGCTGTCCATGTCCAGTATCATAAATACATGTTATTATGCCATGCCACTTCAATGAGTTGATCTGTTTATATTTGCATCAAAGGGAGCAAAAAATGTTTAAGTTGCTTCAGTGAGCTGTAAGCAGAAAGAGAATAGATGAGAGCTGAGAGTTTGGAGCACACTGAATCATATTCAGGAAATCTTCTGAATTATTCATTACATTTTCCTTTCATTTTTTCATTTTTAAAGTCACCACATTTGTGTTAGCCAGCCATAGTCTTCTGAGATTATCTGCACTAATTTACAAGTGGCTTCTAACCATCATGCTAGTTCAAAGTGGGGTGTGCCCTTTTGTCTGAGATGGTCAGCAGGAAGTGTTCAGTGATTAATGTGGATTCCTGCCTGTGCTTAATGGCTTGACAGCAATGCCTCCTTTCTGCTGTCTCCTAAGCAGGTCCAAAGGCAACAAAGACCTTTGCTTAATGAATCAAATTCACATATGTCATTTAGAGGTATTCACATCTGCCTCTTTCAAACAGCCCCAAGAGGCTTTCTGTCTCCCTCCCCCTCTTAGGATTTCATACATTTTTACTGAACTCTGACTTCAAAAAGGGCTTGTGCTTTGTCACCCAGAGGGCCGTACTGTCACTGTGCCTGGCAGGTGCTGATTTTCTGTCATGGGGACCAAAGCATCCAGAAAGTGAGGTCTGAAGTCAGTAACACCCAGGAGAGGGGATGACCTCTCCAGTTGAATGTGGGCCTGGCACAGGACCTGGGACCTGCTGTCCATTGTTGCACAATGCTATTGTGCTTTCCAGCTGCTTCGTGGTAAAGTGGTTTTAGGCAAACAAGGAGATGACCAACCTGTTCTGCCCTCCATTACTGGGTGTAGTATGTGGCCCCTGGTACCCCTTGCAGTCCTCAGTGCTGATGAGCTGTGGCTCTGAAGTGTGAGATTGCCCAATACTGATGAAGTAAATACTGAGCTTCCTTCTAAGCTCAGAGGATCCACAGGAGAGAGAGAGAAGGAATTACCTCCATGCAAGTGTGGCTGGCTCTGTTAGGACTTATACCTAGAGAGCTAAGTGATTTCTAACGAGCCGGCAGATGATTCAAAGGACCCTGGAACCTGTGTGGCTTGGTCGTTTGTTTACTTTTTCTAATGTCTTTCAGTCTTTACTGTACAGTAAATATAGAACGAGCAGATGGTAGGAAAACAGAATCTACTCCTTGAGGTGAGATGAGAATTTTTGCATGAATATGACTTTCCACGTGCTGAGGTGGTTCTGGGCTTTATTGCTAACCCTTGGCGAGAGCAGTCCGTGGTGGCTACTGGGTGTTCGTCCTCTGACCCACCTTGGGGTGGCAGCTCCTCCCCACCACAGGCTGTCCCACCTGCCCTTTCCTGCTGTGTCCTCATGGCTCCCACAACCAGGACTGACAGGATAACAGATGCTCTTCCAGCCTCTTCTTTCAGTGTGGGGAAAACCACAACCATTTTCTGAACCCAACAGATGCACAACAATGTAGTAATTGTTCCTTGGACCATATATTTTAGAACATTTATTCACTTCCTTTTAACATAGCTTTTCAACTATCTGTGATCAAAATGTCTGTCAAAAAAGGTCAGGTTGTGTCAGTTTTTATACACGAGTTTTTGATATTATTTCATGTTGTTTATGATCAACTACTTTTAAAAGAAGCCCCTAGGAACTTCCTATTCTATCCCTTTATTGTTTATTTCCTCAGACGAAACAGAGAAAAAATTCCTTCCCTTTTACTCTGAATACTTTCTAGAGCCCAGCACCTCTTATTTAAGAATTTCTAAGTTGCTCAACCGACCAGCTGATGGACAAAAGCCTTTTGCCTCAGGCTCCCAAACCATCTCTGCATAGTATGTTCTGCTCCTTTCTCCTAATTACATCACAGCTAATTGCAGAGCCTGGTGCTGCATAAAGTGCAGCTGGGATGAGCTGCCACCTGATCCTGATCCTGATCCTGGGGAAGGTCACTGATCAGCCAGCTGGTGTCTGGACAGAGATCCTGCTGTGGTTAGAAGGAGAGGGAACATTGCCAGGACATGGCTGTGGGCATCGTCCTGGGTAAAACCCATTGTGCTGCTGACAGTCACCTCCTGTTTCATTCAGGGAGAGGGAGAGCCTTGGTATCACAAGGCAATATTGTCAAGGTTTGCTATTCCAGGAGAGGAAAGAAGTGTGAAAAGCCTTTCTCAGGCATTTAGTGGAGCCCTTCAGAGAGCAGACAGACTTGCAAGTGATGAGAATCTATCAATTATTTGCCCCAGCCTCAAAGGGCCGAGTGCAGTTTAAGCTGTCCCATCAAAGAAGATAACTAAAGCTGGGGGAGCAGGATTAGCACTTCAAATCAAGTCACGTTCTTTGTCTGCTAAAAACTAAGAAGACTGAATTAATAAAAATTCCTGTCTGGAAAATCCAACTCTCAATGTTCAGCTGAGGAGATTTTACTACCAAGTGTCTCAGACCCACTGCAGCAGCACAGAGCATCCATGCCAGCTGTGGGTGTGCTGCTGTACTTGCCCTCCCCAAAGCTGCTGTGCCTGGATCAGCTTGGATGGCCCATCTGACACACTCCAGGCCAGGCGAGGTGCTCCTCCTTCCGTTTAGAAAGGAGGAGGGGGAATGGCCATGAGGAGAATCTCCCCATGCTCTGGGTTAGGAGAGCTGCATGCTAGAGAATTGAACAAGCCAGGGGAAGGAACTGAGGATAAGAGATGGCTCTAACTGTGGGTGGTAAAAGACTCAAGTGCCCTGGGCACTGTTTTCAGCACAGCTATTTATAACAGTGATGTTACTGGTAGCAACATACCCAATGCATCTCAACAAGAGAACAGAAACTTTTTCACAACTCAGTAAATAAACCCTAATTAACCTCACTGTATTTTGCCCAGTACACTGACAGTCTTGCACCAAAATTCTGTACCAGAAATCTTGGAACACAGGTTGCAAATCCTGGTGATCTCACATTGTACTGTGTTTGAACTACCAGGGCTCCCTGCGCCGGGAAGTAAAGCTGTGCCTTTACCCTTCTGTTCAGGAGGAGTGCATGGAAATCACTCAAGCCACTGCTGCTCCAGCCAGCACACAGAACTTTATCCATGAGTGACAACACTATTGAAATGTCTCCACTTGAGAAAATCACCATTAACTGCTGTCATATTCCCTAGGGAAACTATGTGGCTGAAACTGGCTGAGAACTGGAGAACAACCAGATGGTAAAATTACTAAGTTCTCTGGGGAGGGGAGCAGCTTCTCTGCCTGAGCATCCTGCCATATTTGGCTCCTATTTTGCTAATCTTCTCTCTCTGGTGTTTTTTGGACTGTTCCCTGACTGAGATTAAGAAAGACCTACAGCGTTCACCCCAAAGTGGAATTAATGTATTTGGATATGGGGGGAGACCTTCTGTTCTCTCCTCTGTGCTATCTCCCCCACCTGCCACTCAACATAGGGATTGCAATCAGAAGAAAAAAGGGAACTCTGCACATTGCACAGACCAAGGCCATCATCCCCACAGTGAGAAGACTGCTTACCCATTCAGACCCTTGCCTGAGAATTGTCATAAATCCAAACACTTGAAAGAAGTTTGGCAAAACCCAAGTGATTTGTAACTATGTGTGGTCCTCAGAGGTTCAATCCAGGGAAAATAAACATTGAAGAACACTACTCGAGATGCTAGTTGTCTGTTTGGGTATCACAGCATTTAGAGCATTTTAGAAATGTGCTTCAGCTCTCCAAATCAAGTAAGAATATTGTTGTGCTGGGCCAGACCAAGTGTCTCTCTTGGATTCATGTCTCACTAAATTATCTGTAATTTTTTACATGAAAGTACCATGGGGTTCAGAGGTAGAAGTTGAACATGCATCAAATCCTTCTCCTCCTGCTTTCTGCTTCTCCTCTGCCTCCTTGTTTGAGCTGCCAGATAAAATAACTCCATGGTGTTCCTTTCCCACTGAGACCTCTTGCTGATTATTATTATTAGCAAAGCACCCTGACTATACTTTTCTCCTCCTTGCTGCATTTTAGCAAAGGTCACCAGTGCTAATAATTGAAGCAGTCATTTATATTAATGGTTATCATCCAGACAGCTCAAGGCAGTAGAGTAAATAAAAGACAATGAAAAAGAATTCAAATTTTTACTCTGATGCTGCAAGTAGCAGGAGCTGGAACTTTGGAAGATAACACAGAGACAGTGAGCCTTTTCATGTTAAAAGTATATGTCAGAAGCAATTCCAGGAGAGCTAGGCAACCCAGCAGCAGCTTTATAATACTGAGGACAGGTAAATAGGAGCAGACCTAGAAAATGAGGGTGAGGGCTCTGTTACAGGTGCAGAAGACTCCAGTATGAACACCAGCTACTGCCAAGGAGAACACTCCAGCCCTGCAAACCTGAAGTCTTGCAAAGCTGTGTGGGAGTTCATGTGTCTGCACTGCCCCTGTACCTGCTCTTACCTGGGATCCAGGAGGGAGCAGCAGGACACGTGTCCGTGCTGCCACAGACCTGCGCTCGTGTGCGTGGACATGCTGAATCTACTTGTCCCACACCAGCTGGTTATGAAGATACAGTCCCTTATTCTTTATTTAAATCACATATGGGGTCAATTTTAATGCTTCTTTTTCCTCAGGCAGCAGAATTTTATCAGGGATAGATGCATCTGGTTCCTTGGGAAGTGAAACAAATGATGAGGAGATAAATGAGCTGCTCTGTGGGAATTGCCTTCCCTATGGGAAGTTGTCTCTGATTGCAATTATCCTATCTGAAGCCAGATAATGTCAAAACCACAAAATGCACTTGAAATCTCAGCCTTCATCATTCTGGAATGTCATAAATATCTAAAAAGTCTGAGTTTATTGGCTTATTTCTTATGTTAGGTCTTGCCCAGACTCTGAAGGACCTACCTGTCCTGCAGACTTCAGCCTGAAAAGCCTGCAGTGGCCAAATGATAGTCTTCAGAGCTGTGCATTGACCATGGCACTGGGTAAATCTGTGTGCAATTCCTTGCCTTGCCACAACTTTGTTTGCTTTGCTTTTTAATGGCTCAAAAATTCATAATTCTCAAAAATTCACTCATGGGTAGGTGATTTCTGCTTGAATGTGATCATTACAAGGAAGGAAATATTTATATTTTTTTTTTAGTTTAAGCCACTTAAGAAAAAAGCTTTTATGCTTGAAGTTACATATCACTGATTTTGTTCAGGTAATGAAATCCTGCCCAATGAAATTTATGGGCCTATAGTTTCAGATTTGTGTTCGTAGCTGTGATGTTCAGGAGTTTCTTTATTTCATGGCTGCTAAACAGCTTATTTAAAGACCTTAACTTCATTTTTTTTTTTCCTAATCCCAAGGCAGTTATTAATCCAGTTTTAAGCTTCTTCTGTTTGACAAAGTTGAAATATTGCACTGATCCCAGACAGGAGCTGGGGACACAAAAGGGAAGGAATCAATGTGCCTTTTCCTTCCAAGAATCCCACAGAACTGATTTTATGTCAAATTTATGGGAAAATGTTAATATCTGAAAACAGTGAATTGAAATACTGTAACACCAATATTGCACCAAGAAATGCTGGAGGTAGAATGGTGCACACTCTTGAAACACGAAGACAAGCATCTTTATGCTGGAACCCTTATAAATTTTACAATATTGAGAAGTACTAATCCATGTCTAGGCCCCCAGGGCCAAACCTCCCCCATGCTGCTGGGCTTGCAGAGTTGGCAGGTGGCCAGGGCAGGAGCCTCAGCATGAGTGACCACGAGTCCAGGGCCCCGGGGGGCTGTGCCTGGGCACAGCACATCCTTTCTCCCTGGCCACTGATGGGGACTTCCATCATTACAGAGAGCAGAGGGGGCCACTAGGCTGTCAAAGTGTTGATAAGCAAACTAGTCCTAATCTTCAGGCTTACTTTTGAGTCTGTGGTTACCTAAGTAAGTCAGATCTCTTTCTGGGATCCTCTCTAAAGTTTAGGTGAAAACCTTCTAGTGCTTCCTCTGGCTTGAGAACATTTCCCTTTGTCTCGGGTCAAAAGGAGGTGATGGAGCTTAAGAGTCTTATTAAGCCTTTAGTTTATAAAACAGCCCCAAAAAAGAGACTTTAGGAAGTCTGCCAGTGCTAGCTGCTCTGTAGCAATTCCTATTTGGCATTTCTATCAGCAGCAGAATTCTGCTGGGTGAGTGGTGCACAAAGCACCAGCCTGTGACCTGGGCCCCTCATTTCTGCCAAAAGCACAGAGCAGATGGACAATAAAGGCAGACCCCAGAGCTTTATTTCTGCTAATACTGGTCAGGGCATCTCTTCATAGTGCAGGCATGGTCTAGGCAAGAAGGTATCTGATATATAACAAGCCGGGTCTATGCTGGGAAACAAACATTTCAGAAGTTGTGCCAATTTAAATCTATGTAATGATGCAGGAAAATCAAACAGACTGCCAGAAGCCTTCAATAACTATTTTTTTTTAATAATATACTTCAAGTCTTCTGCAATTACTCAAGGCAGACAGGGCAATTTGGATTTTTTTCTCTATGTTTGGATAATTAATCCTCCCGGTCTAAGGATATCTTCTTTTTGCCTATCATCTAAAAATAACCAAAATGATATTTTTGAGATTTGGTAATAAACTAAAAATTTAACTGATATCTACAAAATATCTTTTTTCTTTTCCCTTTTTTTTTTTTTTTTTT